>ONZH01007581.1:0-48976 GCA_900303285.1 Rhinella marina
CAGCGCTGACCACGGCACATGCGATGCGGGTGGGAGGAAGGGGAGTCCATCGGGTCCCCGCGCTGCTGTGACGGGGACCCAATGGCTTGAATAGCAGCCCAATGCCTTCCTTAGGCATCGTGGATGCTATCCCTGCTTGCCTGTGTGAAGGGAATCAGACCCCCAAAAGTTAAATAAAGTGGAAAAAAAAGTGAAAAAAAAATAAAGTTTTACAAAAAAATAAACGTTTCAAGTAAAAAAAAAGTACACTTTTCCCCAAAAATAAAGGGGAAAAAAAAGAAAAGTATACATATTAGGTATCGCCGTGTCCGTATCAACCGGCTCTATAAAAATATAACATCATCCACCCCCGCCAGGTCAACGCAGTAAAAAAAAAAAAAACAGTGCCAAAATGCAATTTTTTGGTCACCTTCCCTCACAAAAAGTGTAATAGCAAGTGATCAAAAAGGCGTATTTAACCCAAAATGTTACCAATCAAACCATCATCTTGTCCCGCAAAAATGATACCCTACCCGAGACAATCGCCCAAAAAAATATGGCTCTCAGAAAATGGCAACAAAAAAAAGATTTTATCATGTTGAAAAATGCAGCGAATGTGTAAAATTTAATAAAAAAAAAAAATGGTAGACATATTGGGTATCGCCGCGTCCATAACAACCTGCTCTATAAAAATATCACATGATTTGCCCCCTCAGGTGAATGCTGTAAAAAATTTTTTTTAAAAACTATGCCAAAAACAGCTATTTTTTTCACCTTCACTCACAAAAAGTGTAATACCAAGCAATCAAAAAGTTTTTATGTACCCCAAAATGGTACCAATGAAAACGTCACCTTCATCCCACAAAAATGAGCCCACCACATAAGACAATCACTCAAAAAAATAAAGGAAATCAATCCATCAAAATCTGTTCTGCAAAACCATATGGCGCTCATTTCTGTTCTGAGTCCTGCCATGTGCCCCCCACAGCAGTTTACCACCACATAGTGGGTGTTGCCTTATTCAGGAGAAAATGGGGAAACAACTTATGGGGGTGCTTTCTCCTGTTACCCCTTGTCAAAATGAAAAATTTGGGGCTAAAGCAACATTTTATTGGAAGAATGAACTTTTGATTTTCATAGCCAAGTGTTTTCCAAATTCCGTAAAACGCTTAGGGGGTCAAAGTGTCAGTACCCCCCTTAATATATTCTTTGAAGGTGTAGTTTCCAAAATGGGGTCACTTTTGAGGGTTTCCACTGTAGGGGTACGTCAGGGTCTCTCAATTACAAAATGGTTGCCTAAAAACCATTCTAGCAAAATCTGCCTCCAAAATCCGTTATGGCGCTCCTTTCCTTCTGACCACTGCCACAAAACCCATAGAGACATTTACCACCATATATGGGGTATTTCTGTAAACTGCAGAATTAGAGTAATGTATATTGAGGTTTAGTTTGCTTGTTAACCCTTGCTGTGTTGCAAGAAAAAAATTATTAACATGAATAATTTACCAAAAAAGTAAAATTTTGAAATTTTACCGCCCATTTTTTCCTTTAATTCTTGTGGAACACCTCAAGGGTTAACAAACTTTGTAGCATCAGTTTTTTTATAATTTGAGGGGTGTAGTTTCTAAATGGGGTCATTTATGGGTGATTTCCATTACATTTTCAAAATCACTTTATATCTGAATTGGTGCTTAAAAAAATGGTTTGGAAATTTTGTTTGAAAAATTGCTTCTAAACTTCTATGCTTCTAACGTCCGAAAAAAAGTAAAACAACATTTATAAAATGATGCCAACATAAAGTAGACATATGGGGAATGTAAAATAATAACTATTTTTGGAGGTATTGCTGTGTATTTTGAAAGTAGAAAAATTGAAATTTGCAAATTTTCTAATTTTTCAAAAATTTTTGCTAAATTTGGTATTCCTTTTTATAAATAAAAATGAAATATTTTGCCCCAAATTTTACTACTGTCATGAAGCACAATATGTGACAAGAAAACAATCTCAGAATGGCCTGGATAAGAAAAGCGTTCCAAAGTTATTACACATGTCAGATTAGCAAAAAATGGCCTGGGCAGGATGGTGAAAACAGGCCCAGGGTTGAAGGGGTTAAACCATTCTGGACTGCCCATATGATGATGTATGTGTTTGGAAGCTTCTGCTAGGTTTGTTGACAACATCTGGGTGAATTAGAGACACACCTGTGGATGTATTTAAATGCACACCTGAAACACATTGATTCTTTGTGTAGCATCATGGAAAAGACTAAAGAAATCAGCCAAGATATCAGGAAGAGAATTTTGGATTTGCACAAGTCTGGCTCAATCTTGAGTGCAATTTTCAAGATACCTGAAGGTGCCTCGTTCATCTGTACAAACAATTATAATTAAGTACAAACGAGATGCGAAGGTCCAACCATCATACCACTCAGGAAGGAAATGAGTTCTGTTTCCCAGAGATGAACGTGCTTTGGTCCGACATGTACATATCAACCCAAGAATAAAAGCAAAAGACCTTGTGAAGATGATGGCGGAAGCTGGTAAGATTGTGTCAATATCCACAGTGAAACGAGTACGGTATTAACATGGGCTGAAAGGCCACTCTGCCAGGAAGAAAGCCATTACTCCAAAAGAAACCTAAAAAAGCCAGATTAATGTTTGCAAATGTACATAGGAACAAAAACCTACATTTTTGGAGACATTGTCTGTGGTCTGACTAAACTAAAATTGAACTTTTTGGCTATAATGACCATCATTATGTTTGGAGGAAAAAGGCAGAAGCTTGGAAGCCTAAGAACACCATCCCAACTGTGAAACACGGGGAGGCAGCATCATGTTGTGGGTGGTTTTGCTGCAGGAGGGACTGGTGCACTTCATAAAATAGATGGCATCATGAGGAAAGAAAATACTGAAGCAACATCTCAAGACATCAGCCAGGAAGTTAAAGCTTGGGCGGAAATGGGTCTTCTAAATGGACAATGACCAAAAGCATACTGCCAAACTGGTTACAAAGTGGCTTAAGGATAACAAAGTCAACGTTTTGGAGTGGCCATCACAAAGCCCTGATCTCAATCCTATTGAAAATGTATGGCAAAGCTGAAAAGGCAGGTGCGAGGAAGGCGACCAACAAACATGGCTCAGTTACACCAGTTTTGTCAGGAGTTATTAAAACCCTTCTGTTTCAGGGTATACCTCTAGTTCACCGCTCGTAGATGCACCCACCCCGAATACCCAGACTATACCCCAATGTGATTGTGTTAGGGTGGTGAGACTAATGTCAGCTGCTCACTGTGATACAGTAGATATTGTCCTATTTTCGCAGGACCTCAGTTGCTACATCACACTTCCACCCCCAATCATTCCGCAGGCAAACATATAGATACTGAGATGGCAGAGCAATTGTTAGCTCGTCTTGACAACTCAGCTGTGCAGTTATTTGATGCAAATCCTGCTCGTTACATCAGACATGGCCACTTAGAATCTTTCATTCAGTCATACTGCTCACACACTGGGGAAAGCGGCTCTATTCTCAAAAAACTGTTAGGATAATGCTCCCTGCCTACAACATATTGCTCAACGCGTTTCTATGCTGGATATTAATCCAGCTTGTCATCAGGAGCCTATGGAGTACATAGAGGAGAGCAGATTTACAGACACTGCACACCACTGATGGCGTGCGCGCAGCGAAACGAGCCTCTGGCACTAGAATGGCCATAGCGCGGGGCGCCTCCCGCGTGACCTTTAAATGGAGAGATGCTCCACCCCTGTCGAGCCCACTTACAGGAACCAATCAAAAGACGGATGGAAGTACCATCCCTCCTCCTGTATAACGATGCATCGCTTACAACAAAGGATAGAAGTGAGGTAATTGTGATACATGGTTCAAAGGGAACCTATAAACACAAGAGAACATCAGCATATATATAGTAATGGACCGTTTGCCCCCCATCTTAGTCTAGAGGAAATCTCCTTATAATTATGGGGTTACGTAATGTCAAGGTACTATATAGCTAATATTATCCAAAGCAGGAGATCGAATTCCTAATTACAGTATATTGACCTGATATGTCAGATCGTTTTTATGGCCCAAAATATAAAAAGTAAAAATGATAAAGGGAAAATACAACAAGTGGAGTCTTGTTGATTCCCTACTGTACAAACCCCCCCTTCTTTTTGGGGAGCAGGTGGTGAGACAATGTATGATGGAAAGTAGCAGATGAACAGCTGTCCAATGCTATTAAAGTCTAATCACACAGATATAAAAGGGCCTCAAGTGTTGTTATCCAGAAAATCAACATTTACTAATAAGACCCAGCTACAGTGTATAGTGGATAAAAAATGGACATCCACTTTATTCAATAAAACATGTGAAGGAAATGAAATCGTTGAGGCCCTTTGGTTTCACAGTATCCAATGTGAAAATCCAATGAGCCTCTTTCCTGAGCAGTAATGTGTCAATGTCCCCTCCTCTGGGTGACATCCTCACATGTTCGATACCCTGCAATGGGGGTATCATCCTTATTTCTGATGTTAAGTAGATGCTCCCCTATACGCCTTCTCAATTCACGTTTAGTTTTTCCCACGTATTGTACTTTGCACATACATGTGGCCACATAAAAAACACCTATTGTCCCACAATTTATAAAGGACCTGATGTTGTAGTTGCGTCCCGTTACAGAGCTTGTGACCAAGTCACCCTTTAAAATAGCTCTACATGCCACACACTTCCCACATTTGAAGGTGCCATTAGGTATTCCTGATGCCAACCATGTTTTCGATATGGGGGTATTGAATGCACTGTGGACTAATCTGTCCCGTAAATTTCCGCCACGGCGATAAGTAATTTGTGGGTAATCCCCAACTAGATGACCCACATCGGGATCAGATTTTAAAATGTCCCAATATTCAGATAAGAGGGAACGGACTTCCCTATGTGCATTGTCGTAAGTGCCTATGACACGTGCCTTAGTATCCTCCAACATCCTGTCCTTAGGGTGTAGTAGGTTTTCCCTTTCGCCTGCCATTGCATGCTGATATGCCTCTCTCAATGGGGACATGGGGTAGCCTCTTTGTAGGAATCTGTTCTGGAGGTCTTTGGCAGATTGTTTAAAGTCTGACCATTCAGAGCAGTTCCTCCTCACTCTCAAATACTGTCAAATAAGGTAAATGGTACCAAATATTAATGAAATGTATGTAAACTTTTGACTTTGCAGAAAGTAATAAAATTCCTTACAACATTTTCTCTCTCTCATATTTCTGGAATTTGGCAAATAATAATGATGGTAATCCTAATTGACCAAAAACAGGAAAGGTTTATTCTGATTTCATGTCAAATAATGAGAAAAACATGCATATGAGTAGTATAGAATACATACTAGTCAACCACCAGTTTAGACCCCGCCCCTAGATGCCAAAACCCCAGTCGTCAACATCCTCTTGTGACAGGTCCCCACGCCCCTTGGCTCCCCCACAGTGTAAAATATCTGGGCATGTCTAAAGTACAGCTTACATTATATTATCATGGCAGATGCTTGCCTGGACCTGTCTAGAGCCCCCCACTCAGCACACACCCTTAATGTCGATATACAAAAAAGCAAAACGCAGAGTTTTAAAAGTTTATTGAGCACATAAGCAAAGTGCAGAAATGCTACGATGTTACAATACATATATAAATTCAGATGTTAAATGCATTATGCTTTCATGTTATAGCCATGCTGATATACTAAATTCCTTAACAACTTCCCACAACCTGTTAAATGCATTATGCTTTCATGTTATAGCCATGCTGATATACTAAATTCCTAAACAACTTCCCACAACCTGTTAAATGCATTATACATCTAAATGTTTTGTGGCAGATGCTTGCCTGGACCTGTCTAGAGACCCCCACTCAGCACATATCCTTAATGTCGGTATACAAAAAAAACAAAACAAAAACAAAACAAAAGGCAGAGTTTTAAAAGTTTTATTGAGCAGATAAGCAAAGTACAGAAATGCTACGATGTTACAATACATATATAAATTCAAGCACTCATGTTACAGCAACGGTCATAAAGTAAATATTTAAAAATACGTTTTGCAGAGTTACACTATACAATACATCAATAATATACACATAATCAGTATTTACAAGCTTAACCAACTAGATTGTAGCATTGGTGCGTTCTTCTTTTAGGTAGCAAACTCCCCTGTCTTATCCCCGTAGGTGTGAAGGGGTTGGTCAGGAGAGTGCGATTAGGCAAGTCACTTATAGATGGATCATTCAGGTTTGTTTTTAAACCGTCCAGAATCTCTCTTGTAGATGAATTACCCACAACAGTAGACAGCATATTTATGTCAGCCATGGCATGCATAAATGCAACCCAGACTGGCGGATTTTTGTTTCTTGGCACTCTGTGGCTTTGAGGCGCACAGCGCACAGGGTCCATCATGTTAGAACCAAGAATAACATCACCCTTATAAATAAATTCGCCTTTATCATTCCACGATGTAACTTTGGCATTCTGCTTCATCCTATTTAACAAAAGTTCAACATTTTTCTTAAAACGGGGGTTGACATGTGATACAATTTCAAGGACCGAATCGCTTTTATCAGCGGCTGTATTTGGCAATTGTTGATGACCAGGATCAAATTAATTAACAAGGTTTAAAGTCGCTAGCTCTTTAGTCTCCTGTTTAGCAAGAACCAAGTATCTTTGCATTATATCTGTGTATCTTTTAATTTTCACATCATCCGGTAAGTCAGAGTTGTGTAAAATACCGCTAATTTCATCATCCAAGCGTTGTATCACGCTCTGCCTTACATCGGATGGTGATGTAAAGACCTGACTCATCTTCTTGAGAGCGTGTTTCGGCACCAAGTACATTTTCTCCGCATGATCCATTATTTGTTAAAAAGCAAGCTTGTTATTAACGGAATTGCAAACCCCAATAGCGGACCTATGAATCCACCCGTCTGGTTCACTAAGCGCTTCTTTTTCTTTATACTTGTTGCTTTATCACACAGCCTCCTTATGGCTTTATACCAGTTCTTTAGAATCTTTTTCTGACGCTCCTTTAGCGGAATTCGTCCTTTTAGGATATTTAAGGCTACCTCAGCTATGGTCGCTATTAAATCATCGCTCGTGTGGCGCAAAATAGATTTTCTGACAGAAGGAGTTGCTTTTACAAGCGTTTTTAAGAGAGCCCAATTACGGCGTAATCTCTCCGACATCCTGGCACTGCTATGTAGGTGTCCTAGAATGCACGTAGCCTTCTAAATCTCACTTTTTAAAAACTATTTCTCTTCTGAATATACACAGCCGGCAAAGCTGGCGGTAAGAAACCCGACCTTAAACAAAGTTCCTCAGGGGTATTCGCCCTTAAATCTACTAGCAGGTGGCCATAAGGCTCCCACGTAGCGTCCTCAAAAGCCTCCAAAAAGAAATGTGTTTTCCCAGGATACATTTGTCTCGCTAATGTTAGGATTTGCAATTTATCACGCGGGTTATTAAATAGAACCATGTACTTGGTGTTTAAATTTATCGTTCTAGTCTTTTTACCTTGACAAAATATGTTCTGCACCAGATACAATATACTTAGATTTCTATGATGCACATACTTGGTGAATGCCTTTTCAAGCTCGCTGTTTACACTAGCGGTATCCATAAGATCATCAACAATATTGAAATTTACCTTGTTGGGCGGAATAACTCATCATCTACAAACGTTTGCGGTAGGCCTTCAATAAACCTGATGTTTGGAAAGAATAGAGAAAGTTCGTCATAAAGTTTTTGCCAGCATGCATAAAACCAAACAATATTATTGGGCTTGTGTGATAAATGTGTGTCAGTATATTCTAGCAGTTTTCTTACAAAATAACTCTTTCCAAAACATTCTCGTTGTAAAATCGCGCGAAGGTGGCCTTTCAAAAACAGGATCCAGGAGCTTCTTAAAAAGAGCAACTAATTCACCTGAAAAAGAACGGTGTAACTGTGTCATAACGGCATTAGAACCCGAAAGGTAGTGTGGTAAAATCGTCTTGCAGACACCTCTTTGTATACACACCTCTGAGTTTTGCGCAACGGTCTCAATCTGCCACAAGTTCTTATTTCTAACAAAACCTGGTTGCTCCACAGATATAAATTTCTGGGATTCAAGATTATGGTTGAGGATGTAATCCAAAACCAGATCCTTTAGGCTGTCAAAATTAATATCCCTCGCATTAGCAACGTTTAGCGTGATCCCCTTAACCTTTAAAACCGTCTTACCGGTATTCAGTTTGTACCCATAGGATTTTGGACCTGTAGATACAAACTCTGTGATGTATGTGTTATCTGGTATTTCGCTGGTCAATTCACCCAAATAATCGCCTAAAGGGGGGAGCCAGTCAACTTCACGATGAACAAAAATGACAGAATCTGTGTCGTGATAAAGACACCTTTCCTGCAGTCTGTCCAGAAGGGAGTAGAGTTCTAGTCTGGCATAGGCCATTGTAAACATGCTCTAAAAATGTTTGTGTTTTTGTTGATTGTGTGATGTCCTTTTGCGCAACCAATTGACTTATTTAGTAAATACCCACTCAGAATTAAGTTTATCTATGCCAGACAAGGCTAAAATTAACCAATTGTCTGAGCTGAAACAAAACATCACTTCTCTGTTCGAGACATCTCTGAGAAGACCAGAGAGTCCGTTCCTGAAAACCCCAGAGAGGCCATTTCCATTCCAGACTGCTCTGACAAGACCTGATAGTTCATTCTGACTATATATGGTCGGTGGCGGCTTGAATGAAATGTGTAAACGTAAACAGGGTCTTTTTAAAAGCTCAAAGTCTTTAAAAAGGGCTCTGAAAACGTTGTTGGTCTCTAAGAGATCTTTACCCCTCAGGAAGCGCAGAAGGGCTAACAGGGCAAAAACTCCAGACACAACGCAACAACCAAAGACGCAGCAATACGAAAAAGACTATGACAATCTCTTAGAAGGCCCTAGCGGTGCAGGTTTGAATGACGGAGTATACACACCTGAGATTGACACGCGCTGTTATGACGCGCCTCTAGAAGGTGGCGACACTACCCCACGTGCCTCACAAACCCGTCCACAGAGGTGGCCACATGCCAGATCTATACATCCTGTACCCCGTCCAATATTACCATCGTCAGACAACGTTCTTCATCAAGCAGACAACCCTGTGATACTAGACCACCAGTTTCACAACGAGAGAGATCTAATTTGGTTTAACGGCGTTGAATATATCGATCACTTTAGGTTTAAGAATTTAGAACGTATACAATCGTTTGTAGCTGCTCTGGGGGCTGTGCATGATGCCATTCAATCTTTACTGAGAGAGATATTAACCCAGGTGATTTTGTTCAGTTAAGACTCGAAGGTGGCCATGCCTTAGATGCGATTTATTATACAAAACAGTCGCGAGAGACCTTTAGCGCAGAGACGTTTCTCAACGCGGTTGCAGCTGCTCTCCAGAGTAACACTGAAATCCTGTCTTCACAGTAGCTCAAACTTGTGGTTATAGCCATTAGAAATCGACAGGGGGGGGGGGGGTGGGGGGGTGAAACGCCGCTTTAAATCCATCGTCTACAGTAAGATTATTCAGCAGAAAAAGCGGTGGCTATATGACTTTAATAATGACGACTCTAATTTGCATCTTGCGACTAGCTTATGCGCTCTGATAGCCGGTGGTGATGCTGATGATGCTACTTTATTGTCGTGGGCTAGACAGATACACACTGATTTGGGTATTCCTGATAATGAGTTGGTTAGTTTCAGCGGTATAGATGCTTTCGAGAGTCACCTTGACATTGCCATTAAGATCTTGTACCACACTCGTGGTGACTGGCGCTATTTTCATACTGGTAAAAAACCTATTGAAAAGACTGTGTATATTCTGTATCATGACGGACATTACTACGGTATCAAAAATGTGAAGGGTTTTATCGGTGAGTCGTACTTCTGTGAAAAGTGTAGTTCTGTGTTTCACCACAAAGACAACCATTCGTGTCAATATTTCTGCAGGGCTTGTCAAAGAGACGATTGTGGTGAGAGCGTTGACCGACAGCCGCGGTGCCCTACATGTCGTGTGTTTTGTCGCTCGAACACGTGTTTAGATCGCCACAACCAGTTGGCTTGAGAAAAGCTTGAGTTTTGTAGGCTTAAAACGTTTTGTGATCGTTGTTGTCGTTTTGTGTACAATAGAGAGGATAAGCACAAGTGTAATGGTTTGCGTTGCAACGTTTGTGGCGCCCTCATGTATAAATTCGATGATCGTCTTTGCTATATGCAACCTTACAAAGTAAAGAAAGAGACTGATCTATATATATACGTTCCCAATTACATTTATGCCGCAATGTTGTACGGCGCTAATTCCTGGGAGTTTGAGGGCAAAACCTGTACACAGGAGTTTGTTAGCTTCTTTACCAGTGGAAAATTTGCCAGCTATACTTTGATAGCTCATAATGCCGGTAGGTACGACGGGTACTTTATTGTTAAGGAGTTGATTAATGAAAAGGTGCGTGTAAAAATGGTTACTCAAGGTGGGCGACTTTTGTGTGTGACGCTGCCTGACTTGAAATTAAGGTTCATAGATTCCCTTAACTTCCTACCAATGAAATTAAGCCGATTAGCAGAAGCGTTAGGGTTCTCGGTATCATAGGGTCATTTCCCCCATTTCTTTAACACCGAAGAAAATCAAAACTATGTGGGATCCTTACCGGGTGTTGAGTATTACGGTGTTGAATATATAATGCCTAGTGACAAAAAGGATTTCTTGGAGTGGTATGAGACGCAGAAAAGCACTACTTTTGATTTTAAGGAAGAGTTAAAATCGTATTGTAAGCAGGACAGTCATGTTTTGAGACAGGCCTATGAGCGTTACAGAGAGCGTGTGATGGAGATGACTAGAAAAAAGGTGACAAAATACTGTAAGCGAGGAAAGAGAAATGTTGTAACTACCCAAAGCATCGATTCTTTTCAGCTCATCACGCTGGCATCTGTATGTATGGCTATGTACAGGTTTAAGTTTCTCCCCAAAAATACCATAGCCATTTTACCAGCCGACAACTACCACAAAACTAAAAAGCGTTACTCATCACCGGCTATTCAGTGGCTCATGTATGTAGCGCACACTGAAACCATTGACATTCAGCACGCTTTGAGAGGGGGTGAAAAACAAGTTGGCAAATATTTTCTAGATGGATATGCCAGTGTTAATGGGGTGCACATAGCGTATGAATTTCATGGATTCTTTTACCACGGGTGCCCCATCTGCTATAACGAAAATGACACCAATGGTGTTACAAACACAAGCTACGGTCAGTTGTACCACACATTCTTCATTAGAAAACGTTTTCTACAGAGCTTTG
Organism: Rhinella marina; assembly: GCA_900303285.1. Lineage (NCBI taxonomy): Eukaryota > Metazoa > Chordata > Amphibia > Anura > Bufonidae > Rhinella > Rhinella marina. The sequence goes on from ONZH01007581.1 coordinate 11,333, forward strand.
GCTACGTAGTGCGTGTGCTTTGGGAACATGAGTGGAATGAAATGGTAGAGAAAGATTCTAGACTTCAAGCATTCCTCCTTAACATGCGGTTCCCAATACCTCTAGATCCTTGTAAAGCGCTTTATGGCGGTAGGACTAACGCCATAAAGCTCTATCACAAACAGGCTGAAGGGGAGAGTATACATTACTACGATTTCACAAGTCTTTATCCCTTTGACAACAAAACAAAAACGTATCCGGTAGGCCACCCCAACATCATTTATGACAATTTTGCATACATAAAAAATTACTTTGGTATTGCCAGAGTTAAGATTTTTTATAAATGAACAATAAATTAATGTTTCCCCTTTGCAACACCTTCGCCACAAACTCCATGACGGATGTCTGCATGCATAGTGATGAACAGCGCTCTCTGACAGGTGCTTGGTGTATGATAGAATTAGAGGTAGCTTTGGAGAAGGGGTACAAGATCGCAAAGATCTATGAGGTGTGGCATTTTCCCAACACGACGGACAAACTGTTTGCGACCTACATTGAACTCCGTCTTAGGGACAAGCAGGAGTCATCGGGCTATCCGAGCTGGTGTACAGATTCTGATAAGCAAAAAGAATACATCGAGGCCTTTCTTGAAAGAGAAGGTGTACAATTAGACCCCGCAAATATTGCTGTGAACCCCACGAAAAGACAGATCTCTAAACTTTTCTTAAATTCATTATGGGGGAAGTTTGCTCAGAGATCTAATTTATCCTGTACAAGTATCGTGAATAACCCTGATGACCTCTTTCGCTATGTCTTTCTCCCATACTACGAGGTTCCTGGGCTGAATTTTATCGATGATGAAACCGCGACGATCAATTGGAAATACGCAAAAGGACATCACACAATCAACAAAAACACAAACATTTTTATAGCATGTTTTACAACGGCCTATGTCAGACTAGAACGACACAGATTCTTTATCACAACACAGATTCTGTCATTTTTGTTCATCGTGAAGGTGACTGGCTCCCCCCTTTAGGCGATTATTTGGGTGAATGTACCAGCGAAATACCAGATAACACATACATCACAGAGTTTGTATCTACAGGTCCAAAATCCTATGGGTACAAACTGAATATACCGGTAAGACGGTTTTAAAGGTTAAGGGGATCACGCTAAACGTTGCTAATGCGAGGGATATTAATTTTGACAGCCTAAAGGATCTGGTTTTGGATTACACCCTCAACCGTAATCTTGAAACCCAGAAATTTATATCTGTGGAGCAACCAGGTTTTGTTAGAAATAAGAACTTGTGGCAGATTGAAACAAGACTGTTGCGCAAAACTCAGAGGTGTGTCTATACAAAGAGGCATCTGCGAGACAATTTTACCTCACTACCTTTCGGGTTTTAATGCCGTTATGACACAGTTACACCGTTCTTTTTCAGGTGAATTAGTTGCTCTTTTTAAGAAGCTCCTAGATCCTGTTTTTTTAAAGGCTGTCTTCGCGCAATTTTACAATGAGGCTATTTTGTTTTTAATCCGATGGACATACGCTTACAACACCCTTTTTCATGCATTTTAGCAGGACCGTCCAACTCTGGAAATAGTTATTTTGTAAGAACTGCTAGAAAATACTGACACACATTTATCACACAAGCCCAATAATATTGTTTGGTTTTATGCTACAATCTAGTTGGTTAAGCTTGTAAATACTGATTATGTGTATATTATTGATGTATTGTATAGTGTAACTCTGCTAAATGTATTTTTAAAGGGAATCTGTCAGCTCTGAAACACCCTCCAAACTAGAGTAAGCTGTGTATAGTGTAAGTGACGTCAAGTCCGGTTATGTAAGTTTTATCTTCGTACTCACTTCCATTCCGACGCTGTGCTCCTACAAACCTGCAGTAAAATGCACTCACTGGACTCCGGTGCTCACTCACATAATGGAGAGGACTCAAAGAAGAGTCCAGTGAGTGCATTTTACTGCTGGTTTGTGGGAGCACAGTGTCCGAATGGAAGTGAGTATGAAGATAAAACTTACATATTCGGATTCAGCATCACTTACACTATACACCGCTTACTAGTTCAGGGGGTGTTTCGGAGATGACAGGTTCCCTTTAAATATTTACTTTATGACCGTTGCTGTAACATGAGTGCTTGAATTTATATATGTATTGTAACATTGTAGCATTTCTGTACTTTGCTTATCTGCTCAATAAACTTTTAAAACTCTGCATTTTTTTTTTTTTTTTTGTATACCGACATTAACCCTTTCAGTACCGGAGATTTTTTCGGTTATGCATTTTCGTTTTGCGCTCCCTGCCTTCAAACAGCCATAACTGTTTTATTTTTTTGTTCACATAGCTGTATGAGGGCTTGTTTTTTGCGGGACAAGTTGTACTTTCCAACGCCACCATTTAATATTGCATATGGTGTAGTGGGAAGTGGGAAAAAAATTCCAAATTGGGTGAAATTGCAAAAAAAACGCTATTCCGCTACAGTTCTACGGGTTTCTTATTTACAACGTTCGATGTTCATTAAAACTGACCAGTTACTTTCATTCTACTGGTCAGTACGAATCCGGCGATACCTAATATGTATAGTTTTTCCTGCGTTTTGATAGTGATAAAATAATTATAAAGTTGGCCTTTTTTTTTGTCATATCTTGACCCCTATAACTTTTTGGTATTTATGTGTACGGAGCTGTATGGGGGCTCATTTTTTGCGAAGAACTATACTACTATACTACTCATATGTGTCTTTTTATATAGTGTATGTAAACTTCAGGTTTCAACTGTAAATATGTCTATAATTTTGTTCATAGAGTAGAAATTTACTAAACCCAGGAAACTCGAGGGTAAATAGAATGTTCCATTCAACACAACACAAAATATATCCAGACCAGCCATCCTAAACGTGAGATGCCACTTGATCAGACCAGACCCCTTCCCTGTTACATAGTGCTGGAAAGACACAGGAAGCAACCAAGAGACATGGGCACCATGCCAGTGCAGAATACTTTATTGGGAACAATATGCTCCTCATAAACATGTCATGCAAGACATTACGAAACAAAGTGTTACATAAAGAAAGGGGAATATATATATATATATGTGTATATATATGTGTGTGTATATATATATATATATATATATCTATAAATATATATATATATATATATATATATACACACACACAGAGAGAGAGAGAGACACTTCATGTATAAATAGATGAATTACAGTATATTAGAAAATTATTTGAAAAAAATTACTTAAAGGGAACCTGTCATCTCCAAAACACCCCCTGAACTAGAGTAAGCGTTGTATAGTGTAAGTGATGCTGAATCCGAATATGTAAGTTTTATCTTCATACTCACTTCCATTCTGACGCTGTGCTCCCACAAACATGCAGTAAAATGCACTCACTGGACTCCAGTGCTCACTCACATAATGGAGAGGACTCAAAGAAGAGTCCAGTGAGTGGATTTTACTGCAGGTTTGTGGGAGCACAGCGTCGGAATGGAAGTGAGTATGAAGATAAAACTTACATATTCGGATTCAGCATCACTTACACTATACACCGCTTACTCTAGTTCAGGGGGTGTTTCGGAGATGACAGGTTCCCTTTAAATACCTATATAACATATATACACCCGGACCTATCCTGAGGGCAACACGTGTTTATTGATGCCGCAGTTATCTATACAGATGTATCTTCTCCCACCCTCCCCACTCCAGTGATGCCACTTCCATCTTTACATATTTTTTTTTTCTGAAATATTTAAAAAAAACTTGTAAACAATAAAGTTTTTATATTTTAATATAATTTCTGACTTTGTTGTCTGGTACAGTTTTCTTGCAGGTTTAAATATTTCTATAGAGGCGGCTAAAGACACTGTACCTGTTCGAGACTGCAAGACACCTTCAGCAAAGGACTTCACACCTCCACAGACTGGACTGCATTGTGGAAATGGTTCAGTAAGACGAGCCCCATTATCACCAATCTGTAACTTGAACAACAACCTCCGTCAGTAGACAGCGCTAAGTGTTTGCAGATGTGCTTAAATTAGTTTAATCTAGTAAAGGAAATGAGGAGCACTCACTAAAGAATAAAACCCTCATGCTGGAAGTATTGTATCCACAAAATCCAGCTGTGAGAGTTACACCATTACCACCAAGTACACAAAAACGCTGATGGTCAATCTGACACTGGTCAGCATTTTTTTTATCATTCCAACCAATATATGGGTTTATCATAAAGCACAGTTATTACATACACAATTAGAGCATATATCTAACTGTATTAGCACTGTAGGCCAAGAAGAGAGGGATATATCTCTATAAATACTAACCCCAAAGAGACAGAAAACAATTCACAGTGTCTAACTTATGGTCAATGGCCAAAAGAGGAGCTAAATAAATTGGAAAGGGTGGAGAAAATACGCAGTCAGTTTGTGTAACTCCTTAATAATATAGTTATTTGGCTTTAACCCATAGGCTCTGATCGGGCGGGCACAGGAGCTGCGCCCGCCCGATCAGCAGCGGGGGTCCGGCTGTGCCCAGGTGCCGGACCCCTGCTGAATGCGCCAGCATCGGTGAAAACACCGATGCCGGCACATTAACCCTTCATGTGCCGCGGTCAGCACATGTGGTTTGGGGGAGTTCAGGGATTCAGGATGGCGAGCGAGGGGCCATCGGGTCCCCGTGCTGCTGTGACGGGGACCCGATGGCTCGGATAGCAGCCCGATGCCTTCCTTAGGCATCGTGGCTGCTATCCCTGCGTGCCTGTGTGATCCAGCCCCCTGGATCGCACAGGAATCAGGCTGTAAGTGTATTACATTGAGTAATACACTTACAGCCAATACATTACAATGCAGTACAATGCTTTTGTATTGTAAAGGGGATCAGACCCCCAAGAGTTAAATAAAGTAAAAAAAAAAGTTAAAAAATAAAGTTTCCTAAAAAAAATAATAATAAAAGTTTCAAGTAAAAAAAAACACGCCATTTTCCAAAAAAAAGGTAAAAAAAATTGTAAAAAAAAAGGTAAAAAAAAAGAAAGATAAACATATTAGGTATCGCCGCGTCCGTATCGACCGGCTCTATAAAAATATCACATCATCCACCCCGTCAGGTGAACGCAGTAAAAAAAAACAAAAAAAATGTGCCAAAACAGACATTTTTTGGTCACCTTCCCTTACAAAAAGTGTAATAGCAGGCGATCAAAAAGGTCTATTTATCCCAAAATGGTACCAATCAAACCGTCATCTTGTCCCGCAAAAATGATACCCTACCTGAGACAATCGCCCAAAAAATAAAAAAAATATGGCTCTCTGAAAATGGCAACACAAAAAAAGATTTTATTCTGTTCAAAAATAAATCTAATGTGTAAAACTTTCCAAAAATAAAAAAGTTAGACATATTGGGTACTGCCGTGTCTGTAACAACCTGCTCTATAACAATATTACATGAGATGGCCCCCCAGGCGAATACTGCAAAAAATAAAATAAAAAACTATGCCAAAGCAACCATTTTTTTCCTTCTTGCCTCACAAAAAGTGTAATAGCAGGCGATCAAAAAGGCGTATTTAACCCAAAATGGTACCAGTCAAACCGTCATCTTGTCCCGCAAAAATGATACCCTACCTGAGACAATCGCCCGAAAAATAAAAAAATATGGCTCTCTGAAAATGGCAACACAAAACAAAAGATTTTATTCTGTTCAAAAATAAATCTAATGTGTAAAACTTTCCAAAAATAAAAAAAGTTAGATATATTGGGTACCGCCGCGTCCGTAACAACCTGCTCTATAAAAATATTACATGAGATAGCCCCCTAGGTGAATGTTGTAAAAATCTTTTTTTAAAAACCATGCCAAAACAGCTATTTTTTTTCACCTTGACTCAGCGATCAAAAAGTCTTATGTACCCCAAAATGGTACCAATCAAACTGTCTCCTCGTCCCGCAAAAAATGAGCCCCCACATAAGACAATAACTAAAAAAAATAAAAATCAATGACTCCTGCAAACCAATCCATCAAAATCTGTGTTGTAAAATCCATATGGCACTCTTTCTGTTTTGAGTCCTGCCATGTGCCCCCACATCAGTTTACCACAACATATGGGGTGTTGCCGTATTCAGGAGAAAATGAGTAACAAATTATGGGGTGCTTTTCTCCTGTTACCCCTTGTGAAAATGAAAAATTTGGGGCTAAAGCAACATTTTATTGGAAGTGTTTTCACAGCCAAGTGTTTCCAAATTCTGTAAAACGCTTAGGGGGTTAAAGTGGCCAGTACCCCCCTTAATATATTCGTTGAAGGGTGTAGTTTCCAAAATGGGGTCTTTGAGGGTTTCCACTGTAGGGGTACGTCAGGGTCTCTCAATTACAAAATGGTGCCTAAAAACTATTCTAGCAATATCTGCCTCCAAAATTCGTATGGCGCTCCTTTCCTTCTGACCACTGCCACAAACCCATAGAGACGTTTACCACCACATATGGGGTATTTCTGTAAACTGCAGAATCATAGTAATGTATATTGAGGTTTAGTGGTTTAATCTACCAAAAAAGTGAAATTTTGAAATTTCACCTCCATTTTCCTTTAATTCTTGTGGAACACCTCAAGGTTTAATAAAGTTTGTAACATCAGTTTTTCATAACTTGAGGGGTGTAGTTTCTAAAATGGGTTAATTTATGGGGGGTTTCCATTAGGTAAGCCTCACAAAATCAATTTATAACTGAATTGGTGCTCAAAAATATGGTTTGAGAAATTTTGTTGAAAATTTGAAAAATTGCTTCTAAACTTCTAAGCCCTCTAACGTCCTAAAAAAATAAAATGACATTTACAAAATGATGCCAACATAAAGTAGACATATGGGGAATGTAAAGTAATAACTATTTTGGAGGTATTACTATGTATTTTAAAAGTAGAGAAATTGACAGTTGGAAATTTGCTAATTTTTCAAAATTTTTGGTAAATTTGGGATTTTTTTCATAAATAAGGGTGAAATATATTGACTCAAATTTATGACTGTCATGAAGTACAATGTGTCACGAGAAAACAATCTCAGAATGGCCTAGATAAGTAAAAGCGTTCTAAAGTTATTACCACATAAAGTGACACATGTCAGATTTGCAAAAATCGGCCTGGGATTTAAGGTGAAAAGTGGCTCAGTACTGAAAGGATTAAAGGGGTTTTGGAAATAATGCACTATAAAAATAGATGCAAACACAACATAAGCCGTCACTCTAATGATAAAATCTGAGACTCTTAGCCAATATATTTTGATCAAAACACATCTGTGCCCACCTACTCAGCGCATTGGTGGTCTTAGTTCAGGCAGGTCCTACGCTAAACCTACCTATGCGGATGTGCATCTATGGTTAGGAGCGCAGACCCTGCACATATAGTGTGCTGCTTCTAGTTAACTCTGTGTGCATCAGCAACCAATGAGAGGAGAAGCACGCACATCTATATGTACCACCTTCATCAAGGTCGCCTCTTAGATAGGTGGGGCAAAAGTGCACATGAATGCTACTCCTGGGATAGAAGCGCATTCACACCTGAAGGTGCCACTACTTAAAGACATATGAAAAAAAGTCACGGAAAAAAGATACAAAAACATCCTGCACGATATGATAGTAAAATGTGCGGATGTACATGGTTACATTTATAAAGTCACAGAAAATAATGCACTATAAAAATAGATGCAAACACAACATATGTATCTAAGAGGCGACTTTGATGAAGGAGGTACATATAGGTGTGCGTGCTTCTCCTCTCATTGGTTGCAGATGCACACAGAGGTAACTAGGAGCAGCACACTATATGATCAGGGTCTGCGCTCCTAACCATAGATGCATGACCGCATAGGTAGGTTTAGCGTAGGACCTGCCTGACCTGAGACCACCTTGGCGCTGGGTAGGTGGGCACAGATGTGTTTTGATCAAAATATATTGGCTAAAGGTCCTTTTACACGGGCCGATTATCGGCCGAAAAATCGTTCCTAGGAACGCTAGTGCCGATAATCGGCCCGTGTAAAAGTGGCCCTAATCAGCCGACGAACGAGCAAAACGCTCGTTCGTCGGCTGATTGGATCTTTTGTAGAAACCAAAAGATCCAATATGTCGGGCGCACATCGCCCTGTGTAAACAGGCGATGTGCGCCTGACAGTATGGAGCTTCCCGGCCGCACGAGCGATACAGCGATCACTCGTGCGGCCCGGCGCTCGATTCGTCGGGCCGTGTAAAGGCTCCCTGCCCGAGCGCCGATATCGCTGATCGGCGCTCGGGCAGGGAGAATAATCGGCCCGTCTAAAAGGGCCTTAAGAGTCTCAGATTCTATCAATTTAGTGAGGGCTTAGTCCATATGTTGTGTTTGCATCTATTTTTTATAGTGCATTATTTTCTGTGACTTTATAAATGTAGCCATGCACATCTGCACATCTTATTATCATATCGTGCAGGATGTTTTTTTCCGTGACTTTTTAAAAGGGATTTTGCCATCACATACAACGAGGTCATATTTGTAGGATCTAAAACGAGAGCGGGGAAATAAATGGAGAGCAGCTGCGCATGCACTGGCTTGGCTAGTTCCGTCTGCCCCATAAAAATGAATGGGAGCTGGGGCCGCCCTTGCGTGGTGCGTTCCCATTGACTGGGATGGACGTAAGGGAGCAGCGCTTGGTGGTGGACAGACCCCGGGGAACCCGGGGTCCTCCAGCCACAGCTCTCCTGGCTCCGTTCTCCTTGTAGGTGGGACCCACACCTATCAGACAATGGGGGCATATCCTAGCCTTTAAGTAGTTGTAAACCTGATCACACCAACATTACAGAAGCAGATGATCTAGTCCAAACGTTTAAATCTGTAGTCAAGGCCGTTAAAGCTTTGTTAAAACAAACAGAGACCTCTTGATAATAAGACATGGTACAAGGTGGTTTAAGGCTACTTTCACACTTGTGTTTTAATATTCCGGTATTGAGCTCCGTCCTAGGTGCTGGTGTGAAAGAGGCCTAACACTGGTATATAAAAGCAAACCAACCACCTTTCCTAAATCAAAGGTCATAAAAAGGGCTGTAAAATACTGGTGAATGCTAGACATTCATTAGCAATAATAAGACAAAGGAGGACCATGGATAGCATGGAGAGTGTAACAAACATAACCTGATACATCACAACAACAAAATTCACATTGCATTGCAAACCCCACACAATTATACACATTAGTCACCACAAGCAGGAGCTGATCAGTTATCAGAGAATCCAGTGATTCTGAACCTTCTTCATGGGCAGAGATGCCTCAATGACTTTCATTTTTTATTTGGGACTTTAGACCACATATATTCTTTTGCAGAAGCTGTGAACGCAGTACATGCAGTCATTCAATCTTTGATGGATAAAATCATCAGAAAAATTGAACCTGTTGATTATGTGCATCTAAGACTTGAAGATTGATTTCTCAACAAATAGTATTGGGGTGATTTTGAGGCAGAGATATTTTTAAATACAGAGTAAGGGCTCGTGCACACAAACATATTTTCTTTCCGCGTCCATTCTGTTTTTTGTTTTTCCAGACCATATGCTGAACCATTCATTTCAATGGGCCCGCAAAAAAAAACGGAAAGTTACTCTGTATGCATTACATTACCATGTGTCCGTATATCCTTTCCGCAAAAAGATAGAACATGTCCTATTATTGTCCACATTACAGACAAGGACTGTTCTATTAGGGGCCAGCTGTTCCATTCCGCAAATACAGAATGTACACAGATGTCATCCGTATTTTTTGCAGATACGTTTTTTGCGGACCGCAAAATACATACGGTTGTGTGCATGAGGCCTAACACAAAGTGTTTGGTGACTGCCTGAAGCTAGTAGTGATTGTAATCAGAAACGGAAGAGGTGGTGCAAAGCGGAAGTTGAAATCTATAGCTTACAGTCAAATCATTAATCACAAAACATGATGGCTATATGACTTTAACAATTATGACTCAAATGTGTGTTCCGCAGCTAGTGTGTATGACCTGACAAATGATGCTGATGTTGGTGATGCTGTTTAATTGTCTTGCTTACACCAAGATTTGTCCATCCCTGCTAAACAGTTAGTGAGCTTTGGTGATATCGTTTCTTTTGAAAAATATTTGGGAGTTGCCATAAAAGTTCTGTACTGTATTCAGGATGATTGGCGCTATTTTGCCACAGATAACTGATTACAGATAAGACTTATATATTTTTTATTATGACAACTATTACTATTACTATGGAATCACACACATGAAAGGTTTTATCAGGGGTGTTACTTTTGGGAAAGGGCAGCTCTGTTTTCATCACAAGAATAACTATTTGTGTCAGTGTTTTTGTAGAGCCTGTCAGGGAGAGTATTGTGCTGAAGGTTTAGGGCCACAGCCCCATTGTCCTAGTTGTGTTTTGTCGCTCAAGTGACTTCTTAGACCATCACAGACTGTTAGGCCTCTTTCACACGAACGTTGTGTTTTGCGGTCCGCTAATTGCGGATCCGCAAAAACAAAGGATGGCATCCGTGTGCATTCCATATTTTGCGGAACGGAACAGCTGGCCCCTAATAGAACAGTAGTATTCTTGTCCGTAATACGGACAAGAATAGGACATGCTCTATTTTTTTTTGCGGGCTACGGAACGGAGCAACGGATGCGGACAGCACACGGTGTGCTGTCCGCATTTTTTGCGGGCCCATAGAAATGAATATGTCCACATTTTTCATGTGAAAAATGCAGATCGGAGCCCGCAAAAACAACGTTCGTGTGAAAGAGGCCTTAACCAGAGAAAATATCATGTTCTGTAGGCGTAAGTCTTTTTGGGATTAATTTTGACAGCTTGAAAGATTTAGTTTTAACCCTGCAATTTACCAGTTGAAACTCAGAAATCTACAACTGTAGAACAACCAGGCATTGGAAAATAAAACATATTGGGGCATTGAAACAAGAACTCTGTGCAAGACACAGAAGTGCATATATACAAAGATACACTTATTATTAAACTTATTGCACAACTCCTATTGGGTATTAGTACACTTATCAAGGACACTCGGTTACAGCTTCCATTCTCATGTTTTTAGTAGGACCTTCTAACTTATTTTGTAAAACGGTTGCAACATAATGCTGATACTTTTTTATCACACAAATCTGATAATATTGTTTGGTTTTATGCATGTTGGCAACTACTATATGATAAACTGTCTCAGCCTTTCCCCAACATTAAGTTTATTAAAGGTCTCCTGCGTCCTTTCGTAGATGATGATTTATTTAATTGCGCTAATAAAAAATTATGAAATAGAAAAAGCATTTACCAAATATGTCAACCATAGAACTGTAAGTATTTTCTACTTGTGCAAAGCATATTTTGTTAGGGAAGGCTGGGTTCACATCACATTGTTATCTTACGTTTAATGTGTACAAAAACATATATAAATGTTAAATGATTGCTCAAGACAGATGTCATACAGTAGCATCCATCACCATAGTTCAATGAAAAAAAATGTATACGTTAGATGGAAAAGTGCAGTGTACTGCTCTTTTGCAGATTTTTATTCCCTACGTATAGGTTAAATGTAAAGCAAAAAGAAAAGCAGAACAATAAATTTAAACACCGAGTAGATGGTTCTTTTTAATAACCCGCGTGCTAAGTTGTAAGTTATGACGCCAGCAAAACAAATGTAGCCTGGGAAAACACGGTTTTTCTTGGAGACTTTTCAGGATTCCAAATGAGAACCATACGGTTATTTGTTAGTAGATTCAAGATCCAATACCCTGGAGGATCAATGTTTAAGAACAGGGTTGTTTCCACCAACCTTAATAATTGTGTACATTCAAAGAAAATAGCTCTAAAAAGTGAATTTTACAACACACTGTACTTGGTGTCCACAACATGTCAGAGAGATTACAGAGCAACTGGGAGCACTTACAATGTAACTGCCAATTTTTTGCTAATGTGTAGGAACAGTGACAGAGAGCATTTTGCTAATATACTTTATTTAGGGAAAATAAAACAGTTATTTGTGGTAGAAAACTTGGGCTGAAATGAGCGTTGCTAACCGTCTTCTATCAGCATTAGTGTTGAGCAAATCGAGCTTCAGATCATAGATCCAAAGTCAATTCGCTCAAAATTTTGTTTGAATGCTGTATGGAGATTTGTCTGCGTACAGCATTCAAATGTATAGGCTCCGGGGAGGGAAATTTGTTATCATCAAAGTCTCGAAGTCAGCCGACTTCGGATTCCTGTTTTAAAATGGTTTTCGACTTTAAAAATCAAATACCGAAGTTAGTTATCTCACAAGACTTCGGTGATTTCATCGAATTTCAACTCGCTAGAGCCTATACATTTTCATGCTGTACAGAATGAATACCTGTGGTAAGTCCTGCTGCATTAACACTAATCATATCACCTGCTCTATACTGGTCTTTTCATACAACATCTTTCAAGTGCAACTCTTTAAGTGCACATACAGAATTATACCAGAATGTAATACTTTGGATATAGAATCTACTTTGTCATCACCATCTACTGACCATCATCCATTTTCTCTCCTTTCCAGGTATGTCTTTACTGAATGCAACTGCACCCAACTTTCCAAGAACCTGATAACATCCACATAGCTCATCTTTCCTTCCCAATCCCTGGTATGTCTTTACTGAACATTAATGTCTTATTCCCTGATGATGGATTTATTGAGTACTTGTTTATATTGACTATTTCACCCCTGTGTCTGGTCCTACTTTGATTAGGCCAACTATAACCTCCTCCCCACTTGGTCACACCTGATTGAGCACAGAGTAGTATAAATCTAAGTGCTTAGGTCTTTAGACCTAGGTCTTTCCATACATCTTTCAAGTGCAACTCTTTAAGTGCACATACAGAATTATACCAGAATGTAATACTTTGGATATAGAATCTACTTTGTCATCACCATCTACTGACCATCATCCATTTTCTCTCCTTTCCAGGTATGTCTTTACTGAATGCAACTGCACCCAACTTTCCAAGAACCTGATAACATCCACATAGCTCATCTTTCCTTCCCAATCCCTGGTATGTCTTTACTGAATGCAACTGCACCCAACTTTCCAAGAACCTGATAACATCCACATAGCTCATCTTTCCTTCCCAATCCCTGGTATGTCTTTACTGAATGCAACTGCACCCAACTTTCCAAGAACCTGATAACATCCACATAGCTCATCTTTCCTTCCCAATCCCTGGTATGTCTTTACTGAATGCAACTGCACCCAACTTTCCAAGAACCTGATAACATCCACATAGCTCATCTTTCCTTCCCAATCCCTGGTATGTCTTTACTGAATGCAACTGCACCCAACTTTCCAAGAACCTGATAACATCCACATAGCTCATCTTTCCTTCCCAATCCCTGGTATGTCTTTACTGAATGCAACTGCACCCAACTTTCCAAGAACCTGATAACATCCACATAGCTCATCTTTCCTTCCCAATCCCTGGTATGTCTTTACTGAATGCAACTGCACCCAATTTTCCAAGAACTTGATAACATCCACATAGCTCATCTTTCCTTCCCAATCCCTGGTATGTCTTTACTGAATGCAACTGCACCCAACTTTCCAAGAACCTGATAACATCCACATAGCTCATCTTTCCTTCCCAATCTCTGGTATGTCTTTACTGAATGCAACTGCACCCAACTTTCCAAGAACCTGATAACATCCACATAGCTCATCTTTCCTTCCCAATCCCTGGTATGTCTTTACTGAATGCAACTGCACCCAACTTTCCAAGAACCTGATAACATCCACATAGCTCATCTTTCCTTCCCAAACCCTGGTATGTCTTTACTGAACATTAATGTCTTTTTCCCTGATGGATTTATTGAGTACTTGTTTATATTGACTATTTCACCCCTGTGTCTGGTCCTACTTTGATTAGGCCAACTATAACCTCCTCCCCACTTGGTCACACCTGATTGAGCACAGAGTGGTATAAATCTAAGTGCTTAGGTCTTTAGACACAACATCTTTCAAGTGCAACTCTTTAAGTGCACATACAGAATTATACCAGACTTGGACCGGAAGGGGACCAAAGGTAACTAATGAAATAGTTAATGCAAACAATGATTCAATTTTTCATCTTGCTCTTCCCACTTTCCCTAAACCTCCAAAAATGCTCTTACATACAATCACCCAGCAATGAACTGTTCATCTCTCCCTCCATTTTACCTACTCATCTAATCTCCTGTGCAAACCTGTTTAGTGACATAAAACATTTCCTTCCCAAACACACACGGCCTCCTCATGCCCTCTCTATCTCTCACCTACTGACACTTTCCCTGCTTCTACTTATTGCTGGCGACATCTCTCCAAATCCAGGCCCCCCACAGCAAATCCCCACCATTATTTCCTCCTCTCACTACAAATCCCCCTCTACAAATTTTTGCAATCTCTTAAACCTAAAAAACATTCCCCTGACCCCTGCTCCCTCGGTTCCCCTGACAGGAGCATTATGGAACGCATGCTCAGTTAATAACAAACTGTCTTTCATCCATGACCTCTTCATCTCACACAAACTTTCCCTTCTGGGTATCACAGAAACATGGCTGACACCCTCTGACACTGCCTACCCTGCTGCACTCTCTTATAGCGGATTTCATTTCACCCACACCCCACGCCCTGGCTGCAAACATGGTGGAGGAGTTGGTCTGCTTCTGTCTGGAAACTGCTCCTACAGCCCAATTCCACCACCACCCTTCTTAACTCTCACTTCATTTGAAGTACACTCTGTTCGCATCTACTCTCCCTCCAACCTGCAAGTAGCTGTCATCTACCGCCCCCCAGGCCCAGCCACCATCTTTCTTGACCATTTTAATACCTGGCTCCTACATTTTCTTTCTGTTGACATTCCCACTATCATCATGGGTGACTTCAACATCCCTATCGACACTGGCAACTCGACCGCCTCCAAACTTCTGGCACTGGCTTCCTCCTTCGGCCTCTCCCAGTGGTCTTCCGCTCTCACCCACAGAGATGGTCATACTCTAGATCTGATCTTTACTCGCCTCTGCTCCTTATCTAACCTTTCTAATTCGCCACTCCCCCTATCTGACCACAACTTACTCACCTTCTCTTCTCTGGTCTCTTCTGCTGCTCCTCCGGTCCACACACTAGCACACCCCTGCAGGAACCTTAAACATTTCGACTTTCACCTCTCTCCAACATTCATTCCCTCAAAGACCCCGATGCTGCCACCACTCTGTATAACACCACAATAGCTACAGCCCTGGACTCTGTTGCCCCCCTCACACTCCACAAATCCCGGAAAATCAACAGACAACCCTGGCACTCAGACAAGCTTCCAGAGCTGCTGAGCGGCAATGGAAGATATCCCATTCTAAGGATCAGTTCACCACATACAAGCAATCCCTCCTCATTTTCAAATCATCACTCTCTGATGCAAAACAGGCCTACTTCTCATCTCTAATATCTTCTCTGTCCCACAACCCCAAACAACTGTTCAACACTTTTAACTCTCTTCTCCGTCCACCGGCGCCCCCACCATCACCTCTTATCTCAGCAGAGGACTTTGCCACATACTTCAAACAAAAGATCGTCAACATCAGAGAAGGCTTCAGTGCACAGTCCCCTCAGCCCCTCTACATAACTGCTCAGTACTCTTCCACCAAAACCTGCTTCTCCACAATTACAGAAGAATACCTTTCCACCCTACTCTCCAGATCACATCTCACCACCTGCGCACTTGACCCAATCCCATCCCACCTCATTCCCAACCTCTCCTCAGTGTTCATCCCAGCCCTAACTCATCTCTTCAACCTATCACTGACCTCTGGTGTCTTCCCCTCTGGTTTTAAACACGCTACAATTAAACCCATCCTTAAAAAACCCTCACTCGACTCATCTTCTCTGTCCAGCTATCGCCCCATATCACTTCTGCCATATGCCTCAAAGCTACTTGAGCAACATGTCCATTCAGAACTGTCATCTCACCTCTCCTCCTGCTCCCTCTTTGACCAACTACAGTCAGGCTTCCGACCCCACCACTCGACTGAAACTGCCCTTACAAAAGTCACCAACGATCTGCTAGCAGCCAAAACTAAAAAACATTACTTTGTTCTCCTCCTCCTTGACCTGTCCTCTGCCTTTGACACCGTCGACCACTCCCTTCTACTACAAACTCTCTCGTCTCTTGGCATCACTGACCTGGCCCTCTCATGGATTGCATCATACCTCACAGACCGGACATTTAGCGTCTGCCACTCTCATGCCACCTCCTCCTCTCATTCCCTCTCTGTTGGTGTCCCACAAGGCTCAGTCCTAGGTCCCCTGCTCTTCTCTATCTATACCTTTGGCCTGGGACAGCTCATAGAGTCCCATGGCTTTCAGTATCACTTTTATGCTGATGACACACAAATCTACCTCTCTGGTCCAGACATCGCCACCTTACTATCCAGAGTCCCACAATACCTATCTTCAATATCCTCTTTCTTTTCCTCACGCTTTCTAAAACTTAACATGGATAAAACAGAATTTATCATCTTTCCACCATCTTGCACAGCCCTCCCAACAGACCTATCTATCACCATCAACGACTGCACACTCTCCCCCGTTAAACAGGTCCGCTGCCTTGGAGTGACCTTGGATTCTACACTCTCCTTCAGACCACACATCCAAGCCCTTTCCACCACCTGCCGCCTCCAACTCAAAAATATCTCCCGTATCCGTGCGTTTCTCAACTATGAGTCTGCCAAAGTACTAATACATGCCCTCATCATCTCCCGCCTAGACTACTGCAACATTCTCCTCTGTGGCCTTCCATCTAGCACCCTAGCCCCCCTCCAATCTATCCTCAACTCTGCTGCCCGACTAATCCACCTCTCACTCGGTTACTCCTCTGCCTCTCCCCTTTGCCAATCCCTTCACTGGCTCCCCATTCCCCAGAGAATTCAGTTTAAAATACTAACAAATACATACAAGGCCGTCCACAACCTGTCCCCTCCCTACATCTCAGAACTACTCTCCCGATACATCCCCACACGTAATCTCCGATCCTCACAAGATCTCCTTCTCTCCTCCACTCTTATCAACTCTTCACACAATCACCTCCAGGATTTCTCCCGCGCAGCCCCAATACTCTGGAACTCTGTACACCAACATATCAGACTCTCACCTACAGTGGAATCCTTCAAAAGAAATCTGAAAACCCACCTCTTCAGACAAGCCTACAACCTGTGACCCTGCTGCTGCTACACTGCCATGACCAGCTTTACCCTCACCTACTGTGTCCTCCCATACCGCATAGATTGTAAGCCTTCACGGGCAGGGCCCTCTCTCCTTCTGTACCAGTCTGTAACTTGTTTGTCCTAGAGCAATTGTCTAGACTATGTATGTAAACCCCTTTTAACATGTACAGTGCTGTGGAATGAATGGCGCTTTAATAATAAATAATACTAAGGAAATCCTGAAAACATGACAGACAGTGGGCCCTGAAGACTGGAGTTGAGGAACACTGCCTTAAAGCATAATGTCATTGTGAGTGAAATTACTATGGTCTTCATCTTGTCTTTGTACTTGTAAAGCTTACTCCTCTACAGACTACAGAAGCTGGTGGATTCAAATTCACATATTAGACTCCTATAGCATTTTATCACTTTTCACTATGATGTCAGCTTCTGTGGATAATGATATATTCAAGGTTGAGGTTTGCTGATAATCACTCACGTTCCACACTAACAAGCTACAGATGCTCTAGGCTAATAGCCAAATATGATAAAGACTATAAGGTCATTTTCTAAGATGAATCCCTATACTGTGCCTGTGCAAACAGTATTGTTATCGTAAACTTCCATGACTGCATATAAAGCTCCACTTTGAAATCAAATACAAAAATCATCATTGATCACAATCCTCTGTGTGTGTGGTTTGTTGATGCTCCAACAGCCGTTGAACTTATCACATACCGTAGTTTGGAACAGAGGGCACACTGTTTAGGAGTTAATTTCTCTGACACATACATGTAAGGCATTATACACAAGGGCTTGCATGTTGCGCTGACCCTGCCCCATACATGGTGGGTGCCGGCTGTATAATACAGCAAACATCCAGCTGCAATGACCGGGATTGACGATGGTGCTTAAACCAGTTATTTAACCCCTCAGATCCTGCATTCAATAGCAACCGCAACATCTGTGAGTTTAGGCAAAAGGAGGTGGCTACCTCTGCTATAAGTTAATGAGTAAAAATTAAAAAATAAAATAAAAATAAATAACTTTAAAAAAATATAAAATATTCAAATCACCACCTTTCCCAATTTTACATATAAAAATATTTAAAAAAACTGAATTATGCCTCATTCACATGTCAGTGTTTGGTCAGAAATTTCCATCAGTAAAGCCTTATTCACATGTCCGTGCTCAAATCCGTGAGCAGTTGGTCAGTGAGGCATTCATGAAGCTGATCCGTGTTGGGTCCATGGGTCTGTGTTTTGCCATCCGTGTTGCATCCGTGTTTCACTGACACTGAACAGCTGAAAAATAATTTTCAAAGCATCTCTTCTTAATTATCCATGAAACACGGATGACATCCGTGAGGGATCCGTGGTTTTCACGGACTCATTGACTATAATGGGCTTGAGGGATCGGGGAACACGGATCAAGATAGGACATGCATCCGTGCTAAAAACACGGACCCACGGACCGTGCTCAAACACTGATGTTTGAATAGACACATAAAAATGAATGGGGACGTGTGCTGTCCGTGGAGGACACGTACAGGACACGTCCGTGAATCACTGATGTGTGAATGAGGCATTATTGTGAGCCAAAACCAGGTGCAGCTCTAAACACAGAACAAGAGCAGATCTTTCTCTTATACCTTATGTCTGTGGAGGCTCCAGTCCTGGTTTTGGCTCACAATCACTGATGGAAATCACTGATCAAAACTCTGACATGTGAATGAGGTTTTACTGTGACCAAAGAGTTGTACATAACCCAAAAATGGTATCAATAGAAACTACGTATGTGAAAAAAAAAGCCATCATACAGCTCTGTAGACAGAAATATAAAATGGCTATGCAAATATAAATAGATTTTTTTTAAGTTTTTTTTTTTTACTTTTTTTTTTTTAAGTAATAGTACAAAATAAAATCTATATAACTTCTATATAAAAATCTATATAAAATGTATATAAATCGTATTGACCAACAGAAAAATCCGGTATGCGGAACAGCCTGCCGAATCTCCTGAATGCTAGTGTGAAACTAGCCTTAGGGGTTGTTCACATATCAGTTATTTGATCAGTTATTTGATCAGTTATTTCCATCAGTTATTGTGAGCCAAAACCAGGAGTGGACACTAAACAGAGATCAGGTATAATGAAAAGATCTGCACCTGTTTGGTGTTTTTGATCCGCACCTGGTTTTGGCTCACAATAACTGATCAAATAACTGATATGTGAACAACCCCTTAGCGAGTTAAGGCAAGCTGTTCCCATAGCTCATGACATACGTCAGAGTGCTATCTACCGATTTGACGATAAACTTAGTAGGATTTTACATCAGAGCGATCTGCTGATGACCTACAAAAATACTTGAATCTTGCTAAAAAAGCAGTACAACATCTAGTGATTTTAAACCTTGTTACTTCTGATTCTAATTGTCAGCAATTACCAAATACAAATCCTGATGAAGATGATGCTGTACACGAAATTGTAAGTCATGTCGCCTCATGACTCAAAAATGCTGAATTCATGCTTAATAGGATGCTGCAAACAAGAGACCTTACAGCGTGGAATGATAACAGTCAATTTACAAGGGCAATGCAATCCCTGGATCTAGCATTATGGACTTAGGCCCCATTCACACGTCTGTATTTTTGCACATCCTGGAAAACGGTCAGTTGTTTGCGGATCCGTTGTTCCGCAAAAATCTCTGTTTTTCCAGGACATCCGTTCCGTTTTTCCGTAAAAAACGGAAAGGATGTATCCATATGTCATCCGTTTTTTGCGGATCCGCAAAAAACGGAAGGATGAATAACATCTTTTTTTTTTCACCCCTCCTGGAACGGAATCCGCAAATACGGATGACATGCGGATGCCTTTCCGCATGTCTTCCGCATTTACGGACGTCCCATAGACTTGTATTGGGCTATGGACCGCAAAATCGGAGGAAAAGTGGGACAGGAGGATTTCTGTTTGCGGACAGTCGGAATGGACACACGGATGCGGACACCACACGGTGTACTGTCCGCATTTTTTCGGGACCCATTGAAATGAATGGATCCGCATCCTATCCGCATAATTGTCCGCAATTGCGGAAACGGATGCGGACACATTATACGGATGTGTGAATGGGGCCTTAGTGTGTAATGTAGTGCAAAGCCACAGCATGGCCAAAAGGAGTATGCCTCACAGAATGGACACCCTTATAAAGGTCATGGCTGAGTTATATTCCCTCCAGTGTTGTAGGTAATTCTATTACTAGAGTGACTGTAATTGGCTTGAAAATGGATCTGAAGAAGCTAGCTATGAACAATGAAATCGGTGTATGCTTTGTTGACTTTGTTGCCTGAAAAAAAGAAAATTCAAATTGGAAGGTCAACATTGTAAATACAAAGATGAGTATCTTTATATTACTTTTATATATGTTTCTCTATGTTACTATGCCTCACTCAGGCCTGGGGGTGTGGCAGGCATAAGGTCTTGGGGGGTGTGCGCCATCTGTCACTTTACTGGAAGTGAGTGGCTTAACAAGTAATAAATGCCAATCACTAGTTTGATGAAAGCCCTGATAATTTCCAGATATCTCTACTCATCAAGGCCTGGTCCAAACCCTCAAAAATATCCCTACACCACAAGCATAGTGCCATCATGTAGGTAGATTTCTCCAGACATATGCCAAACTGAGATATGTTCATTAGACAGGGAAACACACTTCATCACTCCAAACAACTTCACTGCTCCTGTGGCAGGATGGTTTACACCACTTGGGCCACAGCCAACACATGGCACTATGCACATTGCTCTTAGTCTTGTGTACAGTTGCTTAACCATTGAAGCAGATATCACTCATCAAGTCACCTACTACCATTAAAAGTGACAGTTGTCCCGCCCATGACCCTGACCACACCATCTTGCCTGACGTGACAGACGTGCCTTGTTTAACAAGGTCCTAACCCTGTATAAATGATTTGTCATGATGTCCATTTTCCTATTTCAAAGCACCACCCCTCCTCTTTGTAGTATACCTGTGTTAAGGGAAGTGTTATATAATGTGTATATACTGTATGTATATAGATATGTGTATACTTGTATGGATGTAATTGTGACCCCCTCCCCTTTAACTCTTCCCCCATCAGACATATGTGTGTATGCATATGTCTTTAGGAAAGGTGCCTAGCTGTCTCCTGTCCTAACTCCTCCAGCAGCATGGGGTCAGCCAGGTAATTGATGTGCATGTGGGAAGGTGCCCAACTGTCCCAAGTCCAGAGAGATAAAGAAATCCCTTTGTTCCTGTGTTCTCCAGCAGCAGGGGGTCCTGTACTGTAGTCATAGTCTAGGATGTGGACAGCATCTGCCCCCCACCCTAGTTGGCATGTAAATCATGTGCTTGACTCCACGGAAACCCACTTACCAGGCTTAAATAGCCATTTACATTTGTGCTCAATGAGGAGGACTCACACTGGAGAGAAAATACAAACTGGACCTCTGACCATCCAGAACCACCTGACTTCACACTGCCAACTCACCTTCCTATGTGGAGCTAGAAAACAAGCTACTAGCTAAGTATTTGTACTAATGCTGTAACCTTTGTAGCTTAGTATTTGTATCTCTTCCCTGGTTGTTCCCTCTGCTTCTTGGAGGGAACATTCTATATATCTATTTCCCTCTGAATTGCCCCCCTGGCAGTAGTTCCCCCTCTCCTGCCCTTTCACTTGTACCCCTTTAGGTATAGAGAGTGTTAATTGTTAGGTGGGTTAAGGGACTCTACGTGTGTGTTTGTGTAGTGGTGGGTGGGTTTATCACTGCATATAGGAGAAATTTCAGTACTTTGGTTTTGTAATTAGTGCTGATATATGTATATTTATATATACTGTGTTAGTCAATAAAGGTTTTACTATTAACATAGAGTATAGTTAATCACAGTGTGCACTACATAGGGCAACAAGGAACAGAAAGAAAGGGAACGCAGGAAAATGAGTCAGTAATATTGGTTATTTTCATTTTTAATAATCATTATAGGTATACCCCCTCCTTATATTGGATATAAATATTTTAAGATTAATTATTGATATTCTATTGAAATAGTAATAATTAATATTTCACCCTTCTACAACCTCAATTTTGTGTAGTGACGTCATGTATTCTCCTTAGGCTACATTCACATTCAATGGCAATGAAAAACAGACACTGACCAAGTGCTGCTGCTTTCTCAAACAGCTGATCAGCGGAGGTCCTGGTTGTCGAAAGGATAGATCTTCAGTAAGAAAAAGACAGACAACTCCTTACCTGGTTCCCTCCTTTGGACACTTACCTGGTTCCCTCCTTTCAACCTTTTAACTACAGATCTGTCAATTCCCAAGCTCCTGTTATGCCATTCAAGACAGCCCCACTGCTTCCCAGACAGACATGAACATGCATCTGAAAGTCTAAGAAGCCATGTAGCCATCTTGGAGCCTGAGAATTTGTGGATCCGCAACAAAAAAAAGATGAAAAACAAGGGCACTGGGTAAGTGTTCTGTTAGTTCCCTAGCTAATGTGATTTTCTTCTTGAACTGGAGGTTTGCTTTAATGGCCATCAAAATTTGTTAGTTTTCGCCTCTCTGCATTTTAGCAATCATAACTTGTTTTGGCATTTTTTGGGAACACATATAAATTATGGCATTTTATTTATACATTTTTGCTGTGTAAATAGAGAAAATTATTTTTTTTATTTTTTTATGCAATTAAGCAATTCATATTTGAAAATGGCTGCATTGAGCAGCTGAAACATTGCTGACATTGGGTGAATAAAACTACATTTTTTGGAGAGCTGCCTTCCCTGCGTTCTTCTGTGACCTTCTGAGAACTTGGATTCGGTCTCCTGTCAGCTTGCACCCGTTTTTTTTTTTTTGTGATTTGTTTTTTGTTACTTTTGTTTTTTTTTTGCTGTACCGCTTCACATATACCTTTATGGACAGAGAGGTTATGGGCAGAGAGGATTACGATGGCCCACACCGCCATAAAAACCAGCATAAGAAGGAGGTGATCGAGGCGGTGATCCGAGGCCTGCGCCATCAGTTTCACAGTGTGCGGACCCCGGGCCCGATTCAAAAAAGATGGTCAGATTTAAAGTTAAAGTGCCCAGAGTGGCTTACACAGATCCGGGCAGAGATACGACAGGGTGAGTAACAAAATATTTGAAAAGTAAAAACATGTTAAAAAATTAGTGTACTGTATTGTATATATACCAGTGCCAATAATGAAAACCGTATAGAAGGACAACGTCGGCGTGCGTGGTGCGCTGCAGTAATCTTCTTTCATGCTAGGCCACGCGTCTAACTCCACTCAAACAAGTGAAGGTATTCTCAGATAGGCTACTTTCACATATGTGGCGGTGATCTGGCAGGCTGTTTCGCGGTATTTGTCCTGCCAATTCCCGACGTTCTTGTTGGATAGCGGCCGGATCAGCGCCGTCCCCCATTATTGTTAATGGGGCTGGCCGTTCTCCCGTTTGTGTCAGGCAAATGCCGGATCCGGAGAGATCCGGTGGGCTGTTCCAGGCCATAACAGCCTGCCGGATCTCTAGCGCTAGTATGAAAGTACCCTTAGATATATGCCCCTTCATAGTTAGCGCTTCCTCCTCCTACACACAGACTCAAAGACGTGCTCATGCTGCAGCTAATGTCTCTGGAGTGGGCGATTTAAAAAATATTCCCACAATAACGATATTAAGAAATTTATCGCGATAAATACCCATTTAGAAGAAAAAAACACTTTGGGCCACAAGGAGAAGACATTATACTGTATGGGGGCCACAAGGAGACATTATAATGGATGTCGGGGAAGGTGAAGGGACTGCTCCCTGCTTACCGTCACCCGTCTCTGCTTCATATGGATGCAAAGACAGCTGACCACGGGACATGGCCACCCGTTCCCGGACACAGCCGCTAAAATCCTGACTTCCCGCCGAATCCGGAACGGTTGGGACTGGAGCTATGGTATACTAGTGCATTGTATGTGCTGTATTTATATTTGTTATGTTTGTACCTGCAGAATGTGACACACAGACATCTTTTATTCATTCATGGATGCACATTACACTCATAATGCTATCTAAACCATAAATTTAACCTAATAAATAAAAACATAACACTTGAATTTTGGTGAACTGGCCGCAGTGCTTTATTATGAGTTACCCAAATAAATAACCATATAATAAATAAAATGATTTAAATAAATTAGCATAAATAATTAATAAATTAACCCTTAAATTACCAAGTTCAAAACCATTAGACCACAATCCACTCAGCAATAGCTAAGTGATAAATCCCACTAATAAAGCATGCGACAAAGAATTCTTTTAAATTTCTAGGGAGGGCAGGCGGGCGCAGATCAGGTCCTCTTCAGACTGGCACCTCAGCTCCTTAGATGCCACCTTTTTAAACAGTTCATTTTCCCGCCGTCAGGAGCAACAACAAATCAGGAACCTGGATTTCTCCCCCAGCAACCAAGCCAGCCAATCAGGACAGACCCAGCTCTTCAGCAATGCAGCTCCAAACCAGCTGAAACCGGTTCTTCTACACTCAGGTAAAGATTACAAACCTGAGGTAATTTTTACCTGTCAAGTAAAATATAAGAAAAGGGGGGGGGGAGATAACCAAAAAACACCAGAAAAAATGCCCTAAAACCAATAAAAAGCTAAAAAGTGTATGTGCACCCATGTGTCCCCCAAGCTAATCGCTCTGGGGGGCCAATACATTCAATCCCCCACCCCTCCCAACAAATGCCCCCTCCATCAAATATGCACCCCAGATATTCTATGTTCCCTTCACATGAAATGTCCACTCTACATCATATTGCCCTCCTCTCACCCATAATATCTTCATAGTAGTATACAGTGTTAGTATTAAAACGGTCAGCATGCCCACACGGCCCCTGAAGAACCTGCTGCTTATAGTAAGTGTAAACATATTTAATTTATTTTTAATCCAGGCTATGTGGGAGTGCAGCTGCAGTGATATAAGAGCACTAGTGGTTAGTAATGGGATCCAGCCCCAAAATATTCAGATGTATCAACATCAGAAGTTACAACTGTTCATTTGAGTTGAATGTAAGGCCATTATTTAATGATTTTTGACAGCTGCTGCACCACAGAGGAGCCCCTCTAACCCTCCTACGCCCCAGCAAGTGAGGAACCCACCTGCCCCTCCAACACCCCCACGGCAAATTGAAGAGGGAGAAGGTAGGTAAAATAAAAAGTGTAATGGGTGGAACTTCTGTCTTCAAAATATAAGCTAATTTTATGTTTTATCTTTTATAATTCCAACTGTCATGGAAGAATTTTCCCCAGGCCCCTGGGAAGACCACCAATTATGGGTGTCTAGTAAGTACAAACCCCTAATTCACAGAAGTTTAGTATTTTCAAGCACTAGGATCATGCCACATGTTATTGATAACTAGTCTGTGTACACATTATGTTCTCCAAGTGGTTAGTGAAGCAGACATATCAAAATCATTTTAAAATCAAGGTAGTGAAAGAAGTAGAAACTTGTGTTACCCCAAAAATATTTAACAAAAACGTGTCATACATCACATAATATTATAGTACATTGGCAATCTCTTTTTAACAAAGCGAGAAACAGCCCTGCACCTCACATAGATCCAGAGATCTGCCCCAATTACTCTGCTACATCAAGCTGGTTACTCAAGGGTAGTGTGTCTATTCTGCTGCATGTCAGGACTCATGTCCATCTCTCCCTATCACAGCTCAGGACAGGAGGCAGTTGAAGATTTAAACTGCGCATGTGTGGCCTTCTCAGTGAGCAGTTCAAAGAAATAAGAAAAAAAAATGGCTCAATAAAAATACATTTCACTGAATAACTGAGTCAGTTCTAGTAGTTATACAAAATATCTAATGACATGCAACTGCTAAACTATTCAGATCCAGGTGCTGCTGTGAAAGTTTAGAATATTTTTCGTGGGACAACCCCTTTAACTCGATCATACTAATTATATTACTTGTTTCCACCCCTACAGATATCCCCACTGACTTCAAGATGGAGGCCGCCTTACGGCGATTTGGAGCGAAGCTCCATGCTGCCTCCCGCCTCCTAGGCAGCCTCTAGGTGGACCACCAACAGCTGCAAGATATGATGGCCACACGTCGGCAAAGGCCCGCTTAATTTTTATTTTATTTACTTTTTGTATGTATTTTAATTTAAAAGTTCAAAAGTTCTTATTATTATTACTAAAAAATTATTCTAAAACCTGCGTTTTCATTGTTTTTTTAAACCTTTAACCCCTTCCTGACATACTGAGAAGAAATATTGTTATGAAACATATATTGACTTGTACGTAAAGCACAAGTGCTGCCAAAAATTACACGGAACAGGCACTCCAATATAACGGGTATAAAGAAGGGCCTCATTCACATTGTGGAACAATTGTTCTTGTCGTGGGACTCATACACTCATAAAGCCTATGCACAAAGTGACAAGTCTGCCAAAAATTACAAGGAACAGGCACTCCGATACACCTTTTATTACACATAAAGGAGGGCATCAGACACACTCGTGAAAAATTAAGATTGATGGTCTGCTGGTGAGCTAACAGTTGAAAACATTATGGTTGAGGGCCTGCTGGTGAGCAGACCCTTGAAAACATTATGGTTGAGGGCCTACATGAGAAAACAGTGTATCCAATACACCCTAAAAGTGTTCAGCCGCTTTCCTGTGGTGGGTTAGTGAAGTCAGGGGCAATCCAGGCCTTGTTTATCTTGATAAGCGTCAGCCTTAAAAAACATGAATATCACACGCTAAACATTGTGGTTAGAGAGGCTGTTTGCCCAGGGTAAAAATTGAGTTTAGAGAGGCTGTTGGCCTTCCTTAAAAATTGTGGTTAGAGAGGCTGTTGGCCTTCCTTAAAAAATGAGTTTAGAGAGGCTGTTGGCCTTCCTTAAAAATTGTGGTTAGAGAGGCTGTTGGCCTTCCTTAAAAAATGAGTTTAGAGAGGCTGTAGGCCTTCCTTAAAAATTGTGGTTAGAGAGGCTGTTGGCCTTCCTTAAAAATTGAGGGACTGGTGGTGAACAGACCCTTGAAAACATTATGGTTGAGGGACTGGTGGTGAACAGACCCTTGAAAACATTATTTTTGAGGGACTGGTGGTGAACAGACCCTTGAAAGCATTATGGTTGAGGGACTGGTGGTGAACAGACCCATGAAAACATTATGGTTGAGGGCCTGCTGGTAAACAGACCCTTGAAAACACTATTTTTGAGGGACTGGTGGTGAACAGACCCTTGAAAACATTATGGTTGAGTGACTGGTGGTAAACAGACCCTTGAAAACATTATAGTTGAGGGCCTACATGAGAAAACAGTGTATCCAATACACCCTAAAAGAGTTCAGCCACTTTCCTGCGGTGGGGAAGAAAAGTGGGGGGATATCCACGACTTGTTCATCTTGATGAACGTCAACCTGTCGGCGCTGTCAGTCGACAGGCGGGTCCGTTTGTCGGTGATTATTCCCCCAGCAGCACTAAAGACCCTTGCAGACAGTACGCTAGTGGCAGGGCAGGCCAGCACCTTTGAAAACATTATGTTCACAATAGCAACACTGGAGTGTATTCTGTATCTGTAGGGTCAGACAGTGACTCTACAGACAGCAGTATATTTCTGCTGGGCTGCTTGCAGAAATCTGAATCTGAAGAGTAGTGTAGTCTTTAAAAAGACTTTTGGGTTCACAAATGCAGTTCCCTGCCCAATAGATACTAATATTCGCTTATTTCGAATGCTTTTGCTATCCCTATCACATGCACAGTCTTTCCCTCTCCTAAAACCACTGTTGTGTGATCCGAGCCCGGGGCGTACGCATATATATATATATATGCGTACATCACCTGATGTAGGCAGCCAATCACTTCTAGATACGTAGAAAAGGTAGTAAGTCATGGCAGGAAGTCCCCTAGGCTTCCCTGCATGTTTATTGGCTAAGAAATAGGCGCTAAACATGCAGGGAGGAGTTAAAAAAAACATGAATCTCGCACGTTACTCGGCCGAGTAACGAATATTTACGAGTACGCAAATATTCGTGCATATAACGAATATTTACGAATATATTCGCTCATCTCTAAAAATATCTGATAATATTGCTGATATCTACATTGATCATTCAATATTTTACCAAATAAATGTCATGGAGTCTCTTAAGGTTCAAATATTACAATAATACTTTTTTAATATATTAAATTAAAAACATTTTACAGCCCAAACATTTTAGTAGCTATTAGCCAAGGACACTGCTTAACAGAAAAGGTGTTTCTGATTGCTGGTAAAGGTATATGTAACTGTGATAAATGGTGCCTGCTGAATCAATACCATATTACATTACAAATAAAATTGCACCAGGAGGTGAGGTGTCTGTTGCTGGTATCGGGTGAGTTACGTTATCTCATTTCATCTAGACTTGGTAGTCATTAGTGATTTCTATGGTGCAATTTTATTTGTAATGTAATATGGTATTGATTCAGCAGGCACCATTTATCACAGTTACATATACCTTTACCAGCAATCAGAAACACCTTTTCTGTTAAGCAGTGTCCTTGGCTAATAGCTACTAAAATGTTTGGGCTGTAAAATGTTTTTAATTTAATATATTAATAAAGTATTATTGTAATATTTGAACCTTAAGAGACTCCATGACATTTATTTGGTGGATATTTAATCTAGGAGTGGTTCGGTTAGGAACCTTCAGTTACTGTTGGACTGATTGAGAAATTCATTCAATATTTTAGCAGCTTTGATACTATTGATAATAATATCAGCGGTAGATGGATATTAATTCTGGAATATTATATATATATATATATATATATATATATATATATATATATAAAACAGTGAGTGACTTACCTTTTTGCCTGAATGGGGCTCACTGCATAAATACTATGTGGAAGCTGCAATATATAAATATATAATATTCCAGCATTAATATCCTTCTACCACCGATATTATCAATAATATTGCTGGATGGTCTATGGAGATATCGGCAACATGATCAGATATTTTATTCGGCTATATTGATATATATTGGCAATAGCACTGAGACAATCATGAAAGGAACATTCTATCCGGCTATATCCCATTTGGGAGATTTATGAATTATATGTTTTAATTTTTATATACATTTATTTTTATGTGATCTTTTCATGTGATAATTGTTTTTACCAGATAGGACCCTGCTGGGAATATTATGATAATAAATGTTATAGATAACTATTATTGATATTTATGTGTGATAGTTAGGTGGGGGTGTGCCTGTCAATATAAATATCTATTTACACATTTTTTGGCAGTGGGTGAACCAATTGACAGAGCCACTATAATCCACTATAATGCTAATACATTATGCTCTGTGTCACTATGACACAAGCTATTTGAAGATCAACACTAGTGTGTCCTGGGGTTGTTTGTTGGCCCTCAGAGCTGACTGCAAAAGGCTCCCCTAGTCTCTAATTGGGTTGCTGGGAAATCTGGTGACCTGATTGTAGCGATCATGCTGCAGTGTGGGTCGCAGCAATTTAAGGGTTAACAGCTGGAATGGGACCTTCCTCCAACCTCAGTTGGGAGCAGGAGGATGTGGTAAGAACCTGAGTTGTTAGTAACAGTAGGTTCTTAGCACGGGAGGACTCCCGTAGCCCACAACCCCTCTACTGCTGTGATGCAAAAAGATGTAATTAGGGCTCTGCATTGCCCACTGTAAAAAAAAAAAAAAAAAACATTGGGTAGTTGCTTAGGGGATCAAGTGCATTTTGCAGGAACTGGTGCAACAATTAGTGCAGCATAGTATAATAGTATAGTGACAGACCTGCTGTCTGTCACTGCTCTGATTGCAGTCATCAATTTCAGAGTACTGACCTTCTGAAGCCAGCAGCACAAACCAGTGCTGCGAGAGAGATGAGTCTGATGCTGCTCCCTTTGCCCCGCTTTCCCCGTCCTCCAGATGATGATTTTGTTCTTATGCATAAAGGGAAAGAGGTCTGTCACTCATCATCTGGAGGTGGGGGGCAGTAAGCAGCATCGGAATAATCTCTCTTGCAGAGCTGGCATGTGCTGAGGGCTTTAGCAGGTCAGCACTCTAAAAGTACTGACCACCATCACAGCAGTGACAGACCACTGAAATCAGATGGTCTGTCATTACACTATGATGTCCTAAGTTAGGTCATGCAAAAATGACTGAAAAGAAAAAAGTCTGAACCTCTGATGCCACCAGATGTAAGATAGCTATCCTATAATTACACCTACTAGGCGCTCACCATAAAGAGAATTAGGATCTCCCCCCCCACCCCAAATCTTAAGTATCTTAAGTTCCAGTTCCCTTTTAAATCATAAACTGCATTGTGTGGTGTTGAAATGCAAAATGTTGCAAAATTGTGGCCCAAATAACTCCAAAAAGTTGCAAATTCCTATTATGTAACTTTTAAAATCCAGAATTCTGGAGTGCAGGTCTTAATAAATTCCTCTATAGCCAGCCTGGTCTGTTTTGACTTCTGAGAGTTTCACAGTTTCTTTTTTAAAAAAATATACAAATTCTGGATACTTCTCATTGGATGATGAAAATCTATACCTGGCAAACGTCAAGGCACCCATTTCAAATCAAACTGTTTATTTGAGTGAGGAACTTATAGTTGGATGATTGTTAAGGGGAAGAACCTCTGGACAAGAACTGTCTACAGGGTAGAAAAAAAACCTGAAGAGAAACATGACAGGTAAACTGTTTTATTTTGAGCAAGAAAAATATAACAGACATATAAATTAGGGCTAATTTTATATGCCACTATCTAGAAATGCATCTTCCAAAATATACACCCCTACTCCAAAAAAAAAAAGGTGAAATTATACCACTAAATTAAAGAGGACCTGTCACCACTTCTGACATGCCTGTTTTAATAGCATCCCCATGTAATAACATTACTGGGGCATCTATTCTTATGGCTCTATGTTGTGCCATTCCTTTATTATTTCTACTAGAAGTTATGAATGAATTGCTATTCGCCTTCAGTAAGGGTACAGAGGGGAGGTGACCAGTTGGGGGGGGGTGTACCTGCACAGTCTCACTTTATCCAATCAGTGATGCCCTTATCAGACTGTGCAGGTACACACCCCCAACTAGTTACCAGCCCTCTGTACCCTTACTGCAGACTGCTAGCAATTCATTCATAGCTTCTAGTAGAAATAATAAAGGAATGGTACAATATAGAGCCATAAGAATAGATGCTCCAGAATTGTTATTACATGGAGAATGCATGAAGCTATTAAAACCGGCATGTCAGGAGTGGTGACAGGTCCTCTTTAAGAAACATGTTCATCTGGCCCATTTGCAGTCACACTGACTGAAATACAGCATCCTCATACCTGGAATAACTTTGAATATTATTCATTGATAAATGAGACAATGAGAAATACTGTAGCAGGTAAAAAGCTGTGTATATTTTAGGAATGACAGGCTAGATTCTGGACCTTCTAACTTCTCTCTCTCTGAAGCACTTTGGGGATAAAGTTGATTTTCTTAGTTGCAGATGTCTCAGAGATAAAGGTTCTCTGAGCCTAGGCCTAAGGCTCCGTTCAGACGGCCGTATTTTTGTGGGTCTGCATTATTGCGGCCGGCCCCATTGAAAATGCCTATACTTGTCCGTGCGTATGGACAAGTATAGGACATGTTCTATCTTTTCTTGCTGAGCCGCGGCACGGAGCCGTGGCTCAGTAAGATAGCGTGCCGCCCATAGAGGTGAACGGGCCCGCCCCTATTCCACAAATTTGCAGAATAGGTGCGGACCCGTTCACACGGTCGTGTGAACGGGCCCTAACTCTAGGGAGCATGGACATCTACAACCCCTGGCAAAAATTATGGAATCACCAGTCTCTGAGGATGTTCCTTCAGTTGTTTAATTTTGTGAAAAAAAACAGATCACAGTCATGACAAAAAACTAAAGGCATTTCAAATGGCAACTTTCTGGCTTTAAGAAATACCAAAAGAAATAAAAAAAAAAATAATTGTGGTAGCCAGTAACAGTTACATTTTTAGAACAAGCACAGGGAATAAATTATGGAATCACTCAATTTTGAGGAAAAAATTATGGAATCACGAAAAACAAACAAAATAACACTCCAACATATCACTAGTACTTTATTGCACCACCTCTGGCTTTTAGAACTGCTTGCAGTCTCTGAGGCATTGACTTAATGAGTGACAAACAGTACTCTTCATCAATCTGGCTCCAGCTTTCTCTGATTGCTGTTGCCAGATCAGCATTGCAGGTTGGAGCCTTGTCATGGACCATTTTCTTTAACTTCCACCACAGATTTTCAATTGGATTGAGATCCGGACTGTTTGCAGTCCATGACATTGACCTTATGTGTCTTTCTTCAAGGAATGTTTTCACAGTTTTTGCTCTATGGCAAGATGCATTATCATCTTGAAAAATGATTTCATCATCCCCAAACATCCTTTCGATAGATGGGATAAGAAAAGTGTCCAAAATGTCAATGTAAACCTGTGCATTTATTGAAGATGTAATGACAGCCATCTCCCCAGTGCTTTTACCTGACATGCAGCCCCATATCCAGGGGCGTACCCCCCATAGAGGCAGACCACGCCACTGCTATGGGGCCCCAGCACAGGAGGGGCCCGGAGCGCACGGGAGGCCACGCCCCCTACTGTGCATCATTAAGATGGGGAGCAGGGGAGCCGAGTGGTACAGTGCTCGTTACGAGCACGTTCGCTCATCTCTAGTTGGTATTTTTTCTACCGTTAATTTAGGCCGCAGTTCCTCATTTGCGTCTGCAGTTTAACTTGCGCAAGGAGGGACTTATACTGTAGGGATAAGATTTGGCTAGGCAGGGCTAGTATTTCTGTTCAAAAGACACAAAAGTCCATTGTTATATCTGGCTGCATTTTTTTTTCTTTTGGGGCAAAAAGAACGCAAATGTGCCTGACACTACAGCACGTGCACAGCGTGTTTATTAGAATCTTTCAAAAGTCTATATACCTGACATCCGTTGGCATTTTTCTACCATTAATTTAGGCTGTTGTTCCTCATTTGCGGCTGCTCTATAACGTTTGCACATTCTAAATATTTGACATTTGGTTAAATTTTTCTGATCTTACACTTAATAAAAATATGCACTACTGTACTTGTGACAAAGTTGCATATATATTATATAATATGCGCAAGGCGAGCAGTAAGGGACAGGGAAATGGGCGTGCTGCTGATGGTGACCGCAGAGGCCATGGCTCTGGGCACGTTGAAACTGTGCTTGCTGGCAGAGCCCAAGAAACAAAGTCATCCAAAACTCCTAGCTTCATGTCACAGTTTGCAGGGCGGCGCAAAACACAACTCTTGTCGCCACACGAGTGCGAGCAGGTAATCAGTTGGATTTCAGCTGATAATGCTTCCAGTCGGTTAAGCACCACCCTCTCTTCCACAAAGTCCAGTCTCAGTAGCCAAGAGTCTGGGCAACCGCATCCTCACCCTGATCCTTCTTCCTCCCACCATGCAGAGTCTGGGCAAAGAACTAATCCCACAGTCGGATATTCTGAGGAGCTTTTTACATCACCGTTCCTTGGCTCGGGCCTCTCGCTTGAAGTGGGACATGAGGAGATAGTGTGCCCTGATTCCCAACGTATTGAGCAAACACAGTTTGAAGAAGATGACGGTGGGGAACGGCAAGTAGCGTCTCATGAGGTGCATGATGATGATGAGACACAGTTGCCAATAAGTCAAGGGCAACTAGTGCCTCAAGAGGTTGTTGATGAGGATGAGACGCAGTTAAGTCAGGTTCTTGTTAGCTCACCATGTCAGGAGGAGGAACAGAGTGAGGAAGTGGAAGAGGAGGTGGTGGACGATGAAATCACTGAGCCAACTTGGGAAGGTGGCAAGCCGAGCGAGAACAGCAGTACAGAGATGGAGGGATCCACAGCACCGCAACAGGCTGGAAGAGGCAGTGGGGTGGCAAAAGGGAGAAGGCAGGCCACGCCAACCAGGCACGCAACTGTTCACCTGAGCAGCCCCTTGTGGCAAGAAAAATGCTGACGATAAACGGATTGTAATTTGCACCAGCATGTGTCCAGAAACAGAAACCCGTGCCCTGACCAATGCAGTTACTGGCAAGGTCCACTTAACAACTGACACATGGACAAGTGCTTGTGGCCAGGGACGCTACATTTCCCTGACGGCACACTGGGTGAATGTTGTGGAGGCTGGGAGCGAGTCATACCCTGAGATGGCACAGGTGCTACCCACGCCGAGGATTGCTGACCCTACTTCCATCTGGATTTCCGCAACCACCTACAGTAGCGGCTGCAACCCCTCCTTCTCGTCTTCCACCTTTTCCTCCAGTTCCCATGCAGAATTGCCATCTTGCAGTACCAGTCAGACTTCTGTCAGTAGCTGGAAGCAGTGTAGCACAGCAGTCGGGAAGTGGCAGCGGGCCATGCTGAAGCTTTTTTGCCTAGGTGACAAACAGCACACTGCCGCAGAGCTGTGGCAGGGCATAAGGGAACAGGCTGAGCTGTGGCTCTCCCCACTCAACCTACAGCCAGGTTGTATCTGATAACGGCCGCAACTTGGTGGGGCTTTGGAGCTGGCCAACCTCACACACATACCATGCCTGGCCCATGTCTTCAACTTAGTGGTTCAGCGGTTTCTGAAAACCTACCCCAATTTGCCTCAGCTACTGGTGAAGGTGTGTCGCCTGTCTGCCCATTTCCGCAAGTCACCGCTGCAGCAGCGCTTGCTCTTGCCAACTCACCGACTGCTGTGCGACCTGAGCACGCACTGGAATTCCACCTTCCACATGTTGGGCAGGCTTTGTGAGCAGCAGAGGGCAGTAGTAGAATACCAGCTGCAACACGGTCGGTGCCTTTCTAGTCAGCTTCCACTCTTCACAAGCGACAAGTGGGCATTGATGTCTGACCTCTGTGAGGTTTTGCGCAACTTTGATGAATCTACACAGATGGTGAGCGGCGATAATGCAATTATGAGCGTAACCATCCCACTCCTGTGTCTACTAAAAAGCTCACTGCTCACAATAAAGGCCGACGCTCTGTGTGTGGAAGAGGCGGAAATGGGGGAAGACCCTACACAGGGTGAGAGCTAGACTACCCTCGGTTCGTCTTCTCAGCGCGAATTGGAGGAGGAGGAGGAGCAGGACACGGTTGCCACCGCTACACAGGGTAGCCATACCACGTTTACACCACCTCTTCGGTGTGGATAGGTCAAAGAGCAGGAAGAGAATGAGGAGGATATTGAGAGTCATCCTCCTGGTGGGGAGAGCGAAACCTTGTCTGTTGGCACACATGGCTGACTTCATGCTATGTTGCCTTTCCCGTGAACCTCGCGTTATACGCATATTAGCCAACACCGATTACTGGTTGTTCACCCTTCTCAACCACTGCTACAAAGAGAACTTCCCATCTCTCATTCCTGTGGTGGAGAGGACAAGTAAAATATTGCAATACCAGAAGGCCCTTGTTGAAAAATTGCTCCAAAAATTTCCATCTGACAACGCTGGCTGCAGAGTACGTAGTTCCTTGGGCACCTAAGGAGGGGAGACTAGAGGACCACGCAGCAGTTCCAACAGAGGCAGGGCGACACTCTCCAAGGCCTGGGATAGTTTCATGACACCCCCCCAGCACCCTCACCCTGATGAGTGGCCTAGTGTCACAAGGAGGGAAAAGTTTTGGAAGATGGTAAAGGAGTACCTAGCTGACCATGTTAACGTCCTCAGTGATCCCTCTGTGCCGTATAATTATTGGGTGTCTAAGCAGGACACGTGGCATGAACTGGCACTCTATGCCTTGGAGGTGCTGGCCTGCCCTGCCGCCAGCGTTTCGTCTGAGCGGGTATTTAGTGCTGCTGGGGGTATAATTACTTATTAACTGACAATGCTGACAGGTTGACGCTTATCAAAACGAACAAGGTCTGGATTGCCCCTGACTTCTCTACTCCACCAGAGGAAAGCGGCTTAACATGAAGGAACCTTAAATGTGGCTTTTAGGGTGTATTGAATACTGTATTCCCATGTACCCCTTCCTCTTCTCGTCCTCTTCCTCCTCATCCTCCGTCATCTGAAAATGCTTATTAGGCTGCCCTTGAAGTTCACCAGCTGGACCTGCACCATAATTTTTTAGACGGTCAGCTCACCAGCTGGCCCTGCACCATAATTTTTTAAACAGTCAGCTCACCAGCTGGCCCTGCACCATAATTTTTTAAACGGTTAGCTCACCAGCTGGGCTGGAACCATAGTTTTTTAGACGGTCAGCTAAGCGGCATGTCACCCTTAACTGTTTACACGGTCAGCTCTGCTGCATGTCACCCATAATGTTTTACACGGTCAGCTCTCCTGCATGTCACCCATAATTTTTTAGACGGTCAGCTCAGCAGGAGCACGTCACCCCTATTTTTTTTGAGTGTCAGCAGCAGGCCATCAATCCGGTCTTGCTAAGTCACGCCCCTGACTCGGTCAGGCCACACCCCCTCCCACTCCGCAGCCAACGGGGATTGAAGGTAAAAATAAACTTCTTTTAGCTGCAGGGGTGGGAGGTAGGGTGACTTTCTCTCTGCAATGACACACACAAATATTAAAAGCACCCCCCCAAGGTCCCGCTAAACCACGCCCCCGACCCGCTCAGATCACGCCCCCTCCCACTCCACAGCCAATGGGGATTGAAAAAATGAAGGTAAAAATCAACTTCTGTCAGCTACATTAACTTTCTCTCTGCAACGACAAACAGAAACATTAAATGAAATAGACAGGTCCTTCTGCTAGTCTCCTATATATATAAAAATGAGTGTCTGTCCGTCTGTCTGTCTGTTCTTTATGCGCGACCAACCAACTTGACCGATCTGCACCAAATTTGGCACACAGGTACATCAGGTGTCCGGGAAAGGTTTTAGACTGGGTCTCAGCTCTCTAGGACATACCATTCCTGAGATATTCCCAAAAAAATGACCTGCATTAGCCAATATTAGCCTGGAAGTCTTTCTTTTCATATCCTTTGTCTCCACATACACACAATTTTACTGCAGGTTTCCATAACAATCCAGCCAGGAGCAGGGTAGCGGGGTGAGAACAAGAAAGATTTGGGTAATAGGTTTTCGCTCTGTATAGTAACCAGGCTGGTAATGAGAGGTAATTAGCAGCCAGCTGAGGAGCTCAGGTTAATAGCTTCCCGAAACACAATTCAGTGCTTACCTCCCAAAGGCCTTTGCGCAGCCTGCTTCTTACACACGGTCACAT
Organism: Rhinella marina; assembly: GCA_900303285.1. NCBI lineage: Eukaryota > Metazoa > Chordata > Amphibia > Anura > Bufonidae > Rhinella > Rhinella marina. Next base: position 48,814 of record ONZH01007581.1, read on the forward strand.
GCACACAGTTTTACTCCAGGTTTCCATAAAAACCCAGCAATTTTTCTTCACTGCTGTAGGTCAGCTTTAGGCTAGGGTTACACAATGACATGTGTCACGTGACAATAAGTCGCATGACACATAGGGCACAACTACACTGCTACATGTGTTGCGCGACATGGAT
>ONZH01007582.1:0-91797 GCA_900303285.1 Rhinella marina
TAAACCACTAATGCCTCTCTCTGTCCCATACTCCAGCAGCTATCCCTGAATACAGCAGCCGTTCTCTGTAAAGTGTATATTGTAGTAAAGCTATCACTGTACTGCACTATAGTAGCCCTGATAAGGGCTTTTAATCACGCTCCTGCCTGTCCAACAGCTAAAACCTGTCTCTCCCTTCTCCAGCCTCTGTCCCTGACTAAGTTCACGCAGCATATGCGAACGAGCAGGAAGAGCTGAATTTTTATGATTCGAGGTCACATGGTTCTTCCAGCCAATGCATGTAGACGCCGTTTTCGCGCTGCCAGCGTGCTCAGCGGGCCTGTCATACCCCCCCTGCATGGTGATTGGTGGAAAAAGAGCGCCAGGGAAGGTGGGAGGGGAAACGAATTCTAAGTGCGCCATCGCCGTTATACTCGAACGAAATCGAGTACGACGAATAGCGTAGTATTCGATCGAATACCAGCTCGATCGAACACTACTCGCTCATCTCTAATTGTAAGGGTATTTATTTAAATACTGATTAGTTCTGTCTCTTTAATTATGTTCCCTTTTACTATTATCATTCTGTGTAATGATGTGCCTTTTAAGGTAGTAGCTTAGACATAGTACCCATCACCCATTGTGCTGATAAGAACACATTCCTGAGTGATCTCAGAGTAGGGTTGCCAACCTTTCTTTCAAATTTTTCTGGACAACTGAACCAAAATTTATGGACAGCCCAAAATTTTTACCGACATAATAAACCACACCCCTTTTTAGAGGACACACCCCTTTTTAGAGGACACACCCCTTTTTACACCCTCAAAATGCCCTTGAATTAAAAACACTGTAGAATAAAAAAGCATTGTTCAGTAATTAAAAATAAAATTTGGCAGCAGCATATGGAAAAAAATCCATCCCTGCTGCTAGTCTGAGTGCTTTGTTTAAATGGCTGCAGTGATGATGCCTGTGACACACTGGACTTTCTGACATCATTTCTGCTGCCATGTCAACAAAGACTAACAGGGATCTAACGGGCAAGACTGATGTGCAGGTGTATGGCATGTGACCACTGCAGCCAGTCCTCAGCATTAGACCACTGACTGGTGATTGGCTGCAGCAGTAACATGCCATATACCCCACTGCAGTTAGTTAACAGCTGCAGAAAATGGCGTTGAAGGAATAGGTGAGGCATATTTGGATGGACATTACATTCACCAATACCAAACATACAAGATGACACATCACCACATACCTCTTAAATCCAGTGACGTCTCCCTGACGTAGAAGTTCTCTTTTCTCATCTTCTCTATTTGGCCCAGACCGCCATGATGAGTTCTTTCAGCCACTTCTTCTCCCTGAAGAGTATGCCACAAAGACACCTTAGATTACCCACTTTTCTATCCTCCTTCTCCTCAGTGGTGCCCCGACATTGTTATCCTGCTGCTACTCCCATTACTGTGCCCGCTGTGCTCCCCAATGTCCCCAGATATTATACTATAGAAATAACAGTGCCATATAGGTAGGACCCCCCCATAGTAACAGTGCTTCCCAAAGTCCCACTAATACTAATAATTCTCTCCCAGATTGCCCCAATAGTGATAATGCTTCACGAGTAGCCCTTTTAGCAGAAGTGCCCTCCATATTGTACCAAATAATGATAACACCCCCAATAGTACCCCTGGTAGTAGTAATAATTCCCCATAATAGAAATTATTTTCTCATAGTACCTGAGCAGTAGTGCTCCCAGAAATTATAAGGCTGCGCTATTATGCTCCCAGTAATTATAATACCCCTTATAGTGCCCCCATAGCTTAAACAGTCCCCTATAGTACCCCCAGTAGTTTAGATGGCCCCCTGTAGTACCCCCTTTAGTTTAGATGGGCCCCTGTAGTGCCCCCAGTAGTTTAGATGGCCCCCTCTAGTGCCTCCAGTAGTTTAGATGGCCCCCTGTAGTGCCTCCAGTAGTTTAGATGGCCCCCTGTAGTGCCCCCAGTAGTTTAGATGGCCCCCTGTAGTGCTTCCAGTAATTTAGATGGCCCCCTGTAGTGCCCCCACTAGTTTAGATGGCCCCCTGTAGTGCCGCCCACTAGTTTAGATGGGCCCCTGTAGTGCCCCCACTAGTTTAGATGGCCCCCTGTAGTGCCTCCAGTAGTTTAGATGGCCCCCTGTAGTGCCCCCACTAGTTTAGATGGCCCCCTGTAGTGCCCCCACTAGTTTAGATGGCCCCCTGTAGTGCCCCCACTAGTTTAGATGGCCCCCTGTAGTGCCCCCACTAGTTTAGATGGCCCCCTGTAGTGCCCCCACTAGTTTAGATGCCCCCCTGTAGTGCCCCCACTAGGTTAGATGGCACCTGTAGTGCCCCCACTAGTTTAGATGCGCCCCTGTAGTGCCCCCACTAGTTTAGATGGGCCCCTGTAGTGCCCCCACTAGTTTAGATGGGCCCCTGTAGTGCCCCCACTAGTTTAGACGGGCCCCTGTAGTGCCCCCACTAGTTTAGATGGGCCCCTGTAGTGCCCCCACTAGTTTAGATGGGCCCCTGTAGTGCCCCCACTAGTTTAGATAGCCCGCAGTAATGCCCCCAGTAGTTCAGATAGCCCCCTTTATTGTGCCCCCAGTAATTATATTGTCCCCATTAGTACTCCCCTATAGTGGCCCACCCAGCTGCTTAAATGACCCCATACCTTAATTAAATCCCAGCAGCACCACTTCAGTCTCTCCGTTTAGCCTGGCGCGGGCGGCGGGAATGCTGCAGTAAGAAAACTTAGAAAGATAGCCGGGCTTTCATTGGTGGTCAGTGTGGGGGCGGGCTCCTCCTCTTGGTGACTTCCGGCACTTTTCCTCTCCTCTCCAGCATCGCAATGGTTCGGCTGTCGGCTCCCATCGCCCTGCATTGCGCACACATGCGCAGTGCAGAATTCAGGTTTCAAGCCACAGGTTTTACGGACTTTGTTTTTTTCTGCCGGACGCTACGGACGGCAGAAGAAAACACCGAGGTTTTGCGGACTGTCCATAAATTTACGGACGGTTGGCAACCCTGTCTCAGAGACATGCGTAATGCACACTGGAGGAGGGCCTGATGGAAATAACTGTGGTCTGCATTAACAATTAACAGGGATTCCACCAGGAACCTTATCCTAGGTATGATGTAAGTATTGATTTGCCCTATATCTTGTAAATCCTGCGGTGTCTGTCATGTGTTATAACTAGAGATGAGTGAATCTATTCGCCGCTTCGTAGATTCGATACGAATCTTGGAAATTTTCCGCTGCGAAGCGAATCCGGATTTTATGAGATTCGCTTCGTTAGATTCAAAAATGTTCTTAAAGCTTTCTACGCATTCGCTACATACTTGTCCGATAAATTGCACGCTAATATTACATACAAGTTACTTTATACGCTTATGCGTACGAATTCAGTTAATTAGTGAACTTTTACTGCTTGTTATTAATGCGGCATAAAGCCCGGGAAGAAAGCAGTCACCTTACCTAGTAGGAAGGGCTTTCTCTGTTTGGCTCAGGCTCGGTAAGCCAGTGACGCATCAGTTGTGCTGCGACTGCTGAGATGAGCAAAGCACTGTCTGTGAAGTTCTGAGAGACAGAGAACTGTTTTGTTAAAATTGGGGTGTAATTGTTCTGGGAATCCATATTGCACATATCAGGGATACTGCCGGATGATCACAGCCGGATGATCTGTTGTCATCTGCTGATACAGTATAATGTAGCCAGGGCTCAGACTCAGAGCTTTCCTCCTTTTCCACCATTCCGTTCCAGCAAATCCCCTCATTTTCGTACGCAATTTGTACGCTCATGTGTACGTGTTCACATAAGTTGCGTACCTTTAACAACTGTACATTCATTATTAGTGCGCGAATGTTCGCAAAACACCACATAATAACGTATGATTTGTACACAGCTTTGCCGAATAGATTCGTATGAGGTACGAATCTATTGTAAAGTTCGACGAATATTCGGCCAAACGAATTTTAGATGATTCGCTCATCTCTAGTTATAACTTGGTAGACAGCCATGTCTTATAGCATAATCGACCGGATCACTAACCCATATTTAGGCTAGTGATATTTATTTACTTTTTATTATTCTGTATGTGATTAATTTGTGTTATCGTATAGTTATTCACACTTAGTAAATACATTTATTCACTTAAGGGCTCGTTCACATCACCGTTAGGGCTTCTGTTCTCCTTCTCCGTTATAGGAGCAGGAGAACGGAAAGGACGGATTTGGGACATAACTGAGCCCAACGGAGCCTAAGGGACCCCATAGACTATAATGGGGTCCGTTAGGTTTCCGCTCAGAAGATGATTTTTGAAGCGGAGACAAAAGTTGTGCACGCAGGACTTTTGTCTCCGCTTCAAAAATCATCTTCTGAGCGGAAACCTAACGGACCCCATTATAGTCTATGGGGTACCTTAGGCTCCGTTGGGCTCAGTTATGTCCCGAATCTGTCCTTTCCGTTCTCCTGCTCCTATAATGGAGCAGGAGAACGGAAGCCCTAACGGTGATGTGAACGAGCCCTAACTTGTATAAGTTTATTCATTCTCAAATCTTTTGAATTCGTATTATGTTATATGTGGTATTGCTATAATCGTGCTGCACTCTAGAATGAAGGTCACAGGTCAGTTTTACCACATACTGTATGGAACGCCGTAGAAACAGCTGTGGTGGACTTGTGGTTTTTTTTTGTCAATTTCACTCTCTGGATTTTTTTTCCAGCTTCCACTACTTTGTATTAAATAATAAACTGAGCCATTAGAAAGTACAACTTGTCCTGCAAAAAATAAGCCATCAATTGTCTATGTGAATGTAAAAATAAAAAGTTATAGCTCTGGGAAGGCAGGGGGTAAAAAACAAAAATACAAAAATGGAAAATCTCTGGGAGTAGAAGGAGTTAAAGAACAAAATATGTAAAATAAATGTTTATCATGGCTTTTTCTTATCAATTAGTTTCTGTTTCACCTATTATTTCTTGCAGTACATTTTTGTGGAATGTTATACTACTAAAGATAACGCTTACACCATAGCAGTACACTGACAAAGCAACTGTATAATTAAAAAAAAAAAAAAAAAAAACTGCACAGCTTTATATTGAAGCTAGAGTGCAATCGTACAAGAGCTCATCACAATTCATTTTTTAAAGTCTTAATAAGAACCATTATCTTGGCTTTATTATGAACTAGAGGGAGAGCATTTCAAAGAGAGAACCATGCTTGACTGCTCAAGCATTAAGTCTGGAATGAGACGGCAGAAACAATACTGTAATGGCAGGGAAAAAATGTTCATTTGCAAGTGAAATATAATGTTCAGATCCTGATGCATTGTCTCTTTACAATCCTGCTATTGAAATATCACAATAAATATAGTGACATAGAAAGCTTAATAAGGGGTATTTAAACTTTCCTATTCAACTCTTCACAAGACATCTTACATTCAATAAAAAGGAGGAGAAAATAAATTGATATAGCAACAATGGTATTTATGACTCCATAGGTTTACCTCACGTACTGTAATAGGAAATCTACTACCTCAGTATCAAAAATTGTATTAAATTGCTTAGATTTGCACATACAGTATCATTCTTTATATAAATTGTGACAAATATAGCAAGGATCACCATAATGATTATAATGTTTAGGCTTTATATGTTGCTTATAGGATTGGAAAATCTCCATCATATGCAACTTTGTACAGCTGCCCATACACCATACAGTTGAACCTGTCATTCGTAAGCCCCCGTTGTAAAATCTGTATTTGTATTGTTTCATACTGACTAAGATCCAGGATTAGGGCTCTCTTAGTAGGGTACCCTATGACTTCTAGTGCTGCTGGTTTTGTTATGTCACTTATTGATTATGATGTGTCTACCCAAACTCCCGCTTACCCTTATATAGCAAGTTATTGTAGTAGTTCTCCCCCCTTTAATTCATTGCAGTGCAGTTGATTAGTGGTACCTGGTACCTTACCACTGCTCATTTCTGAAGTCTGGAGTAACTGTACATGCACAATGAAGACCTTTAAGAGGGGTTAGTAGGCTAGAAAATATTTAGCCATGTAACAAACAGCTTAGCTCCATTAAGGATATCATCTGGGTAAGACGTGTCTTGCAAACCCCGCTTCTCTTTGTATCATATGGGCGAGGTGCCATGTTTGGTTCTGGTTGAAGGGTAGCTCGCTAATTTGTTCACAGCTTTTTGACTGTTGCTCATTTTACTCGGTATGTTGTATATCTATATATCTATATCTATATCTATATCTATATATATATATATATATATATATATACACACACATATATACAGTGCCTTGCGAAAGTATTCAGCCCCCTGGAACTTTTCAACCTTTTGCCACATTTCAGGCTTCAAACAAAAAGATATAACATTTTAAATTTTTGTTGAAGAATCAACAACAAGTGGGTCACAATTGTGAAGTGGAACAAAATTTATTGGATCATTTAAACTTTTTTTGTAATAATAAAACTGAAAAGTGGGGCATGCAAAATCATTCGGCGCCCTTGCATTAATACTTTGTTGCGCCACCTTTTGCTGCGATTACAGCTGCAAGTCGCTTGAGGTATGTCTCTATCAGTTTTGCACATCTAGAGATTGAAATTCTTGCCCATTCTTCCTTGCAAGCGTTTGTGAACAGCAGTTTTCAGCTCTTTCCACATATTCTCAATTGGATTCAGGTCTGGACTTTGACTTGGCCATTCTAAGACCTGGATACGTTTATTTTTCAACCATTCCATTGTAGATTTTGCTTTATGTTTGGGATCATTGTCTTGTTGGAAGATAAATCTCCGTCCTAGTCTCAGGTCTTTTGCAGACTCCAACAGGTTTTCATCCAGAATGGTGCTGTATTTGGCTCCATCCATCTTCCAATCAATTTTAACCATGTTCCCTGTCCCTGCTGATGAAAAGCAGGTCCAAACCATGATGCTGCCACCACCATGTTTGACAGTGGGGATGGTGTGTTCAGGGTGATGAGCTGCGTTTCTTTTACGTCAAACATATCGTTTTGCTTTGTTTCCAAAAAGTTGGATTTTGGTTTCATCTGACTAGAGCACCTTCTTCCACATGTTTGGTGTGTCTCCCAGGTGGCTTCTGGCAAACTGTAAACAAGACTTTTTATGGATATCTTTGAGAAATGGCTTTCTTCTTGCCACTCTTCCATAAAGGCCAGATTTGTGAAATGTTCGACTGATTGTTGTCCTATGGACACACTGTCCCACCTCAGCGGTAGATCTCTGCAGTTCATCCAGAGTGATCATGGGCCTCTTGGCTGCATCTCTGATCAGTCTTCTCCTTGTTTGAGATGAAAGTTTAGAGAGACGGCCGGGTCTTGGTAGATTTGCAGTGGTCTAATACTCCTTCCTTTTCAATATGATCACTTGCACAGTGCTCCTTGAGATGTTTAAAGCTTGGGAAATCTTTTGGTATCTAAATCTGGCTTTAAACTTCTCCACAACAGTATCATGGACCTGCCTGGTGTGTTCCTTGGTCTTCATGATGCTCTCTGTGCTTTAAACAGAACCCTGAGACTATCACAGAGCAGGTGCATTTATACGGAGACTTGATTACACACAGGTGGATTCTATTTCTCTTCATCAGTCATTTAGGACAACATTGGACCATTCAGAGATCCTCAATGAACTTCTGGAGTGAGTTTTCTGAACTGAAAGTAAATGGGCCGAATAATTTTGCATGCCCCACTTTTCAGTTTTACTATTACAAAAAAAGTTTAAATGATCCAATAAATTTCGTTCCACTTCACAACTTTGACCCACTTGTTGTTGATTCTTCACCAACAATTTAACAATTTATCTTTTTGTTTGAAGCCTGAAATGTGGCAAAAGGTTGAAAAGTTCCAGGGGGCCAAATACTTTCGCAAGGCACTGTATATTCCATTGCAGAAAGCCATTCCAAATCCTATATTCTATAACAACATATATGGATGAATATTAAAATGTGGTAAAGAGAGAATTGAAACTCATATATCACAAAATGTTGGATCATAATGCAAATCTCACTTGTAAGGCTGTGTTCACATTTCTGTTTTCCACTAATGTGGGGCATCCATGTTGTGTCCGTGTTGTATCCGTTTTTCACTGAAGACTAATGAAGTATGTGAAGTGAGTATCGTATTGGCAGTTCTGTGCTAACAAAGACCTCAGAAGAGAAGGATTTGGGGGTAGTCATCTCTGACAGCCTCAAAATGAGTAACCAATGCAGCCAGGCAGTAGGGAAAGCAAATCGTATGCTTGGCTGCATAGCTAGAGTTATAACAAGCAGAAAGAGGGAGATTGTGATCCCTCTGTATAGAGCTCTAGTGAGACCATATCTGGAATACTGTGTTCAATTCTGGAGACCTCACCTACAAAAGGATATTGCTAAAATAGAACGGGTCCAAAGAAGAGCTACAAAAATGGTGGAAGGTCTAAAGCATAGAACTTATCAAGAAAGACTCCGAGTTCTTAATATGTATAGTCTGGAGGAAAGAAGAGAAAGGGGGGACATGATTGAAACCTTTAAATATGTTAAAGGACTGAATAAAGTTCAGGAGGGAAGTGTTATTAATAAGAAACTGAACACAAGAACAAGGGGGCACAATCTGAGGTTAGTTGGGGGAAAAATCAAGAGCAACATTAGAAAATATTACTTCACTGAAAGAGTAGTAGAAGCTTGGAACAAACTTCCAGCAGAGGTGGCTGATGCATTCACAGTAACTGAATTTAAACATGCCTGGGATAAACATGTATCTATCCTAAGATAACAATAAAAGGATAATAAAAGGGCAGACTAGATGGACCAGGTGGTCTTTTTCTGCCGCCAATCTTCTATGTTTCTAAGACTAATAGGAGATTCTTTGGCAATTAATTTTCAGCTGAGCTACTTCAGTGAATTACGGATGACACACGGATGATAAAAACGGACACATGGACCAACCACAGATCCTTCACAGACATCTTCACAGATGAAACACGTACTCTTTTTTCTCGGATGTGACAGTGACACGGAAATGTGAATGAGGCCTAAGGAGAAACAAACAGTGAAGAATAATTAAAAATATATAATTAAAGTAGTGTCGAACTGAGGCGACTACTAGAAGAACTAATTCTTGGGCCCTACCCTATAGCTATGTGGGGCATGCAACATAAATTCTGTAGAATTGCTGCATGCAAATCTGTGACAGTAAATCCATAGTGTTTTATGTACCAGCAAAGTGGATACAAATTTAAGAAATCCCATCCACATGGTACTGCATGAATAAAATTCACAGCATAAACTGGACTGCAGTGTTTTGGGGTGGATTTTGCTGCTACTCCCAGAATCCTCCTTTCACTTCTATGGGAGTTACAAGAACAGTCGAGTAAGTGTGCATGCTGGAAATTGTAGTTCACAGCAGCTGGAGTGATGATGGTTGCTGATCTCTGTTGTAGGCCATCAATACTGATCATGGGGGTCTGAACTCCAGGTCTTCTACCAATCATCAAAGTGAAAGCAGCCCCATGTTATTGCAAGTCATGTACCTGTTTTCCTATTTTCACCCACACAATGGCTAATCCATATGACAGCCATGCTGAACACTGCATCTGGTACTGTTTAAGTGAAAAAGCAAAGATACAGCCATATATACAGTACACAGATGAGGTGGAAGCAGAACTCATGATCGGTGGGGCAGTGGACCCTCACTAATCAGACATTAAATTCACTAACTGGAATCAATATGTTGTACAGGCAACAAGATGATAAGTTGACGGATACATCAATGTAGAGGAAGAGGGAATGTGGGAGATGTTAACTGCAGTCCAATGTAACACCACAGATAACAGTGATATCTCTGAGTATAGATAATGTAGTAGATATTTCCTGCAGTCCAATGTATTTTGTGCTACTGGGGTGCCTCTAGTAATAGTTATGCGTCTATAGTGCACCCAGTAATGTCCCCCTAGTGCCCCCTTTAATTTCCTCAGAATTAATAATGCCCCTATAGTGCCTCCTAAAATTCGCTCGATAATAATGTCCCTAAAGTGCCCCTATATTCTTCCTGTAATAATAATGGCCCCCTACTTTGCTGCAGTAATAGTAATGCGCGTATAGTGCTCCCAGTAATAATACCACCCTATTGTGCTCCAGTTTTAAAATGCACCCTTAGTGCCCCCAATAATAATAATGTCCTCTATTGTGCCCCAGTAATAATAATGTCCCACAGTTCCCCCAGTAATGTCCCTATAGTGTCCCGAGTAATATACCCCCTCTGCCCCATTAATGTTCCCCTAGTGACATCGGTAATGCCCCCAACTGCCCCTGTGATGCCCCTATAGTGTCCATCAGGTCCCAATGCCATCCTACTACCTTCCTGGCATCAGGCAACACCTTTAACTGAAAATGTTATTTAAAGTTGTTGACCCATCTGGGACAATAATAGCATATCACTAGGATATGCCATCAAAGTTAGATATGTGTTGGTCCCACCTCTGGGACCTGTTCCTATACAGAAAATGGGCGCCCAAAGTGAAGTGCATGTACGTGGCATGCTCTCCATTTACAATATTACTATAGGAGTTCTGAAAATAGCCAAGCAAGCATGCTGGGCTATTATCAGAAGTCCCCTAGGGGTGCCTGGACACTGCATCATGCAAGTGCTGTCACCTCTCCATTCAGCTGAACCAGCGTTGATCTATTTTCTGCACTCCCATAATGGTGGCAACAGAAGGTGGCTGCACATGCTCAACTGCTTTCTGTTCACTTCATGGATCCTGTTATGGAGATAGGAGCAGGTTCCAAAGTTGGGACTCACCTATATGACATTGAGGGCATATTGTAGCTAGATGCCGCTCATGTTACAGACGGGAATACAGATTAATAGTAGAAGACACAAAAGCATAGATAAGTAATAAAAAGATATATAAAGAGACCCAAGATACAAAATTTTTATGTTATGAAATATATATTATATATTTTATGTTATTGCACTGAAACCTTGCTGTTTTTCATACTTCATGTTTTTTTGCAGTTACGCTCTTATCACTCCTACATCTGAGGACCCCTGATGTATACAACTTCTAATTTTAAATGTCTTATAACCAAGCAATTCAATTTCCATTTTATTGTGTAAATCCACTTTCACATCAAGCTGTGCTGTAAGATTTTTAATTTACGTTGTTTTTGTTGTACCTGTATATTGCAATCAGAAGAAATTTATTTGAAAACAAAAGCAGGCCACTGGTGACTTTTTATTTTGTGTTTCAATTTCTCCCAAAACACAAGGGTTATGTTGGAAATTGCATTTGGATTGTGCTGCCACATGGGGACTACACTGAAAATACTTTGCTTGTAAGTAGTAAGTCTATGCAAGGGAACAGAAATAATAGGATATAAAGCTATAGCCACCAGAGTGTTTTATGTACTGGAACAGTTTTAATGTTTGTTCAATTTGGAAGCACTGTTGGCACTGTATGTTTGAACTGAAAAAAACAACAACTTTTCAAAGCTCAGAACTTTAACATTTGTATTTCTTCTATTAGCACTGGTAATAATATTGGATACTTTTTCATTGTGCTGCTTAAATAGTAAACTAAACAAAGGTATAACACAAGTTTACAGTGAAACACAATAATATTATCTAATGTGGTAATCTGCTACTGTATTGTGACCCCCTCAAAACACTGCATATATCTCTACCTTCATAGACAAACAGATCACCTTTATTATAAATGGATGTTATGATGCTTGTGTGAATTGAGGCTTAAAGGGCATCTGTCAGCAGGTTTGTGCCTACGAAACCGGATGATATGTTACATGTGCACTTGGCAGCTGAAGACATCTCTGTTGGTCCCATGTTCAAATGTGCTGGCATTGCTGAGAAAAATGATGTTTATCTAATACTAGCAGAAAGACCCGGCTTCGCCTGGGTATATTTCATCTATTTCATTTAATGTTTCTGTGTGTCGTTGCAGAGAGAAAGTCAATGCAGCTGACAGGAGGTGATTTTTACCTTTTTTTTTTCAATCCCTATTGGCTGCGGAATGGGAGGGGGTGTGGTTTAATGGGACACGGGGGGGGTTAAGTCCTTCATTTCAGGGTGGCCTGAATTATAGGTTAATGCCATGGTAATTTGAAGAAACACAATGGGTAGCAGTGGAAGAAAACATTGCTTTGCGCGGGTATATTTAATCTATTTCATTTAATGCTTCTGTGTGTCGTTGCAGAGAGAAAGTCATCCTCCCTCCCATCCCTGCAGCTGACAGATGTTGATTTTTACCTTCAATTGTTCAATCTCCATTGGCTGCGGAGTGGGAGGGGTCATGGCCTGACTGAGTCGGGGGCGTGACATTGAAAGACCTAGGGCAGGGTTTTAAGTCCTTCTTTTGATGGTGGCCAGAATTACAGGTCGATGCCATGGTAATTTATGAGGACACGCCATGGGTAACAGTGGAAGAAAACATTGCTTTGCATGGGTATATTTAATCTATTTCATTTAATGTTTCTGTATGTTGTTGCAGAAAGAAATCCAACCTCCCTCCCGCCCCTGCAGCTGACAGAAGTTGATTTTTACCTTCATTTTTTCAATCCCCGTTGGCTGCGGAGTGGGAGGGGGCGTGGCCTGACAGAGTCGGAGCGTGGTTTCGCGAGATCTGGGGCGGGGGTCAGAGTGGCATGAATTACAGGTCGATGACATGGTAATTTATGGGGACCTGCAATGGTTAGCAGTGGAAAAAAACATCTTTTATTAGTACTGAATGGTCGTAGTCTAAAATTAGTCAATTTCATCTACGATTTTTGTGTGTCATTGCAGAGAGAAATTCACCCTCCCACCCCTGCAGCTGATTTTTTTCAATCCCCGTTGCCTACGGAGTGGGAGGGGGCATGGCCTGGCAGAGTTGGGGGTGTGGATTATCAAGATGCTTCGAACGGTTGTAGTCTGAAATTAGTCTATTTCATCTAAAATTTTGTGCGTCATTGCAGAGAGAAATTCACCCTCCCACCCCTGCAGCTGACAGAAGTTTATTTTTCAATTCATTTTTTCAATCCCTGTTGGCTGCGGAGTAGGAGGGGGCGTGACCTGACACAGTTGGGGGGCGTGGCTTAACAAAGCGCTTCGCATAGGTGATTTAATCTATTTCATTTAATGTTTCTGTGTGTCGTTGCAGAATGGCTGCAGAGTGAGAAAGGGCGTGGTCTGACAGAGTTGGGGGCGTGACTTAGCAAGACGATTCGAACAGTTGTAGTCTATAATTAGTCTATTTTATCTAAAATTTTTGTGTGTCGTTGCAGAGAGAAATTGACCCTCCCACCCCTGCAGCAAACAGAAGTTTATTTTTACCTTTATTTTTTCAATCCCCATTGGCTGTGGAGTGGGAGGGGGCGTAACCTGACAGAGTCGGGGGCGTGGATTAGCAAGACGCTTCACATGGGTGTATTTAATCTATTTCATTTAATGTTTCTGTGTGTTGTTGCAGAAAGAAAGTCAACCTCCCACCCATCCCTGCAGCTGACAGAAGTTGATTTTTACCTTTATTTTTTCAATCCCTGTTGGCTGCGGAGTGGGAGGGGGCGTGGCCTTACAGAGTCGGGGCGTAGCTTAGCAAAGCACTTCGCATAGGTGCATTTAATCTATTTCATTTAATGTTTCTGTGTGTCGTTGCAGAATGGCTGCGGAGTGAGAGGGGGCGTGGCCTGACAGAGACGGGGCGTGGCTTAGCAAAAGGCTTCGAACGGTTGTAGTCTATAATTAGTCTATTTCATCTAAAATTTTTGTGTGTCGTTGCAGAGAGAAATTCACCCTCCCACCCCTGCAGCAAACAGAAGTTTATTTTTACCTTCATTTTTTCAATTCCCGTTGGCTGCGGAGTGGGAGGGGGCGTGACCTGACAGAGTCGGGGGCGTGGATTAGCAAGACGCTTCGCATGGGTGTATTTAATCTATTTTATTTAATGTTTGTGTGTGTTGTTGCAGAAAGAAAGTCAACCTCCCACCCATCCCTGCAGCTGACAGAAGTTGATTTTTACCTTTATTTTTTCAATCTCTGTTGGCTGCGGAGTGAAAGGGGGTGTGGCCTGACAGAGTTGGGGGTGTGGCTTAGTGAGACCTGGGGCGGGGGTTTTAAGTACTTCTTTTAGGGTGGCCTGAATTAAAGGTCAATACCATGCTTATTTATGAGCCCACGCAATAGGCAGCAGTGGAGGAAAACATCTTTTATTACTACTGAACTGTAGTAATAGAAAAAACATAAGTTATATTTATGGTAACCGGAATACCTTTAACAGTGTCAGTAAATAGAAATGGATGAGATCCTCAGCTGCTGATAATTACCTGGTTGTTATGGAAACCTGCCCTCCCTGTGTGGCTTTGCAGAGAATGGCAGTTGGAGTTTAAAACCAAAGCTCCCAGTTGTAATGTTGGCTAATGGAGATCATATTTTGGGAATATCTCGGGAACGGTACGTCCTAGAGAGATGAGACCTGGTCTAAAACCTTCCCGGACACCTGATGTACCTGTGTGCCGAATTTGGTGAAAATCGGTCCAGTAGTTTGGTCGCGCATAGAGAACAGACAGACAGAAATTCATTTTTATATTATTAAGAGACTAGCAGAAAGACCTGGCTTCGCCTGGGTATATTTCATCTATTTATTTAATGTTTCTGTGTGTCGTTGCAGAGAGAAAGTCAATGCAGCTGACAGAAGTTGATTTTTACCTTAATTTTTTCAATCCCTGCTTCGGTTGTAGTCTAAATTTTGTGTGTCATTGCAGAGAGAAATTCACCCTCCCACCCCTGCAGCTGACAGAAGTTTATTTTTTCCTTCATTCTTTCAATCCCTGTTGGCTGCGGAGTGGGAGGGGGCATGACCTGACAGAGTTGGGGGTGTGGCTTAGCAAAGCGCTTCGCATAGGTGATTTAATCTATTTCATTTAATGTTTCTGTGTGTCGTTGCAGAATGGCTGCAGAGTGGGAGGGGCGTGGTCTAACAGAGTTGGGGGCGTGACTTATCAAGAAGATTCAAACAGTTGTAGTCTATAATTAGTCTATTTTATCTAAAATTTTTGTGTGTTGTTGCAGAGAGAAATTCACCCTCCCACCCCTGCATTTTTACCTTTATTTTTTCAATCCCCGTTGGCTGCGGAGTGGTAGGGGGCGTAACCTGACGGGGGCGTGGATTAGCAAGACGCTTCACATGGGTGTATTTAATCTATTTCATTTAATGTTTCTGTGTGTCGTTGCGGAAAGAAAGTCAACCTCGCACTCATCCCTGCAGCTGACAGAAGTTGATTTTTACCTTTATTTTTTCAATCCCTGTTGGCTGCGGAGTGGGAGGGGGCGTGGCCTTACAGAGTCGGGGCGTGGCTTAGCAAAGCACTTCGCATAGGTGCATTTAATCTATTTCATTTAATGTTTATGTGTGTCGTTGCAGAATGGCTGCGGAGTGAGAGGGGCGTGGCCTGACAGAGACGGTGCGTGGCTTAGCAAAAGGCTTCGAACGGTTTTAGTCTATAATTAGTCTATTTCATCTAAAATTTTTGTGTGTCGTTGCAGAGAGAAATTTACCCTCCCAGCCCTGCAGCAAACAGAAGTTTATTTTTACCTTCATTTTTTCAATTCCCATTGGCTGCGGAGTGGGAGGGGGCGTGACCTGACAGAGTCAGAGGCGTGGATTAGCAAGACGCTTCGCATGGGTGCATTTAATCTATTTTATTTAATGTTTGTGTGTGTTGCTGCAGAAAGAAAGTCAACCTCCCACCCATCCCTGCAGCTGACAGAAGTTGATTTTTACCTTTATTTTTTCAATCTCTGTTGGCTGTGGAGTGAAAGGGGGTGTGGCCTGATGGAGTCGGGGGTGTGGCTTAGTGAGACCTGGGGCGGAGGTTTTAAGTACTTCTTTTAGGGTGGCCTGAATTAAAGGTCAATACCATGCTTATTTATGAGCCCACGCAATAGGCAGCAGTGGAGGAAAAAATCTTTTATTACTACTGAACTGTAGTAATAGAAAAAAACATACGTTATATTTATGGTAACCGGAATACCTTTAACAGTGTCAGTGAATAGAAATGGATGAGATCCTCAGCTGCTGATAATTACCTGGTTGTTATGGAAACCTGCCCTCCCTGTGTGTCTCTGCAGAGAATGGCAGTTGGAGTTTAAAACCAAAGTTTCCAGTTGTAATGTTGGCTAATGGAGGTCATATTTTGGGAATATCTCAGGAACGGTATGTCCTAGAGAGATGAGACCTGGTCTAAAACCTTCCCGGACACCTGATGTACCTGTGTGCCGAATTTGGTGAAAATCGGTCCAGTAGTTTGGTCGCGCATAGAGAACAGACAGACAGACAGACAGAAACTCATTTTTATATTATTAAGAGATATAAAGCTGAGTGTATGTGTGTGTATGTCCGCTAAAGGAATCCGCACCGCTGCAGCTACAATCACAAAATTTGGCACACATGTACATCAGGTGTCCGGGAAGGTTTTAGAACAGTTTTCAACTCTCCAGGACGTACCGTTCCTGAGATATTCCCAAAAAATGAATTAGCCAATAGTAGCCTGGTCACATGACCCTTATCAGCCAATAGATGCTCACAGGCACACATCAGGTTTCTATGACAACCTAGTCAATTCACTGCTTTAGGTCTGCATTAAAGAGGCAGAGCACTGTGGATGACATTGGTAAATGGGTATTCCCGGTTACCATAAATATAACTTATGTTTTAGACTAACTCATCATCAATCATTACCTCATATAATGTAAATTTTACATATTTACCGTTCAGTAGTGATAAAAGATGTTTTCTTCCACTGCTACCCACCTTCCTCCTAAATTACTATGGCATCGACCTGTAATTCTGGCCACCGTCAAAAGAAGGACTTAAAAGCACCACCCCCTTATCCCACTAAGTCACGCCCCTGACTCAGTCAGGCCACGCCCCTTCCATGCTGCATTTGACCGGGATTAAAAATATTGGTAAAAATCACCTTCTGTCAGCTGCAGGGGTGGGGGGAGGGTGACTTTCTCCCTGCAGCTCATTGCTCAGACTGCACAGTGCTGCTGCTGAGAGTGCTGCTGCTGTGTCCATCCAGGCCCTGCGCATGACAGAGGACAGGGAGTCTGAAAGCCAGACCGTCCAGCCTAAAACAAGACCTCTGGCCACCCTAGGGGCAGGCTGATGTTAGGGTGGCCAGATGTCCGGCTTTAGGCTGGACAGTCCAGTTTTCTGGCTACCTGTTCTCCGTCCGACGCAGTTCCTGGACAGACACAGGGATGTCCACCCTTTCAGTAGCTCACACTCAGACAGCTTCTCCTCCATGTCTTCATGGAGCCAGGGGGGGCGTGGCCTCATGTTTAGTGATGTGTCTTCATGGGAACTGGGGGCACTGTTTCACGTTTGGGGGAATGGCTGGTGAGGTCTGGCTTTCTGGGGTGAAGACAGTGGCCACTCTAGCTGCTGTGGAGGTCACAGTTAAAGGGGCAGGCTTCTGTAGAGGTCACTGTTAAAGGGGTGGGCAGCTGTAGAGATCACTGTTAAAGGGGCAGGCTGCTGTAGAGGTCACTGTTGAAGGGGCGGGCTGCTGTAGAGGTCACTGTTAAAGGGGTGGGCAGCTGTAGAGGTCACTGTTAAAGGGGTGGGCTGCTGTAGAGGTCACTGTTAAAGGGGCGGGCCGCTGTAGAGGTCTCTGTTAAAGGGGCGGGTCGCTGTAGAGGTCACTGTTAAAGGGGCAGGCCGCTGTAGAGGTCACTGTTAAAGGGGCAGGCACTGTAGAGGTCACTCTCGATATCTTTTAACGACACACACACACAAACAGTAAAAGAAATAAATTAAATATACCCGGGCGAAGCCAGGTCCTTCAGCTAGTAGTTTTATAAAAAATTGTTATAATAAATGCAAATGACCCTCTAGGAGCAACAGGGGTGTTGCCGTTACACCTAGAGGAATGGCTTACTCTGAAACTGCCACACCTTCTGCACTTTGTTTGACAGGGTGAGGCGTGACAACATTTTTACTGTCTGGCCCTGTCATTCAAAGTAGAGATGGTGCGGCAGAGAAAAGGGACCCATTGCTCCTAGAATCCTCCTGATTTGCATGTATTAAAACGTCATTTTTCTCAACAATATGGGCACATATGAACATCAGAAGCTTTCAGCTGCCAAGTGCAGATGTAACAAGTCAGTTTTATAGGCACAAATCTGCTGACAGATGCCCTTTAAAAAATCTTAACACTTACCCATAACAATGCAGAATGTTTCACTTTATAAAAGGATTAATGAAGTACCATGTTAATCTACATATATACTGTACAGGGCATTAAGAATTTGTTCCTACCACCATCAATGTCTGTTCTGTAAGATTCCTGTAGGTTTTTAAACAACCAAGCATACCTAGTTTCATTTGTCATTCCTTTAAATTAGGTGGAAACCTGCAGACCTAAGACAAATTAATGAGATCCCTTACATAACAATTTTATCATTACCACTAGTATTGAGCGAATCGAAACTGATGAAGTGGAATTCAATCCGAATTTCAGGAAAAATTTGTCACACTTCATGATAACAAATCAGATTTTTCCCAAAATGTCTGCTGCACATGTTAAAAAGTGAAATTAAGGAATGAGGGATCACCCATAATGCTGCGCAGCCAGCCAATCAGCAGATAGTAAGCCCCTGTGATGTCACAGCCCTATAAAAAGCCTCACCCGGACCAGTCTCCGCCATTTTACTGTGGACTTAGTGCAGGGAGAGACGTTACAGGCACTAGGGATAGTGATTATAAAAGACTTTATTTACAAAATATTAGTTTAAAACAGTTCAAGGACAGCAGTGAGTGTAGGGAGATAATAGGGAGACTTTATTCATACTATAGGAAGTGCATAGGCAGAGTGCAGGGGTCAACAGAACAGTGTCCCCCTTGGCTAATAGATAATTCATTCTACAGTATTACGCCTTGAATCTCTTATTGGAGTTAAAAAGCAGTCTAATACTACTGCTATAGTGATGTCCACATTGTTATCCAAATATGCATACATAATTCTATAACGGCCTGATTCTGCAATTGTGCTGAAATAGTGGTCTAAATATTTTTTCATTAGACCTTGACTCTGTAATTGGGGTGAAATATAATTTTAATCCTACTGATTTTAGGTTGTCCCCATTGTTTTTTACATAAGTAATTCCATTAATCCTTAATTCTAGAATTGGGGTGAAATAGCAGTCTGATACCACTGATTTTGGGGTGTCCATAATGTTTTTTACATAAATAATTCCATTAATCCTTGATTCTGTAATTGGGGTGAAATAGCATTCTAATACTTATGCTATTTTACACTTACAGTTACTTTTATTATACAGTATGTCTGACAGACAAGCGGTAGGACCTTCCAAGGGAAAAGAGAGTGACAAAAATGTTCCTGGAGCTGGCAGAAGTAGCAGCAGAAGAAGAAGGGGTGATAGCAGCATTTGCAGCAACAGGCAATAGCTACCAGTGTCATGCAGCATTCCTGTTTTTAACCAGCTGTCTGTGAATGGTTAACTTGGTCTTCGAAATTATTTCACCTGACATCAGACACCCCCAGCAAGGAGTCGTGAGTTCTGCTGACACCAAACTTAGTTGACATGGAACAAGCTCTGTGCCCCCCCCCCCCCCCCCCGCCCTGGACCTACCTCTCTCTTTTTCTGTTCCTTCTACCCAGGAAATATTGTACGCTGTTGGCTCTGGTCTGCTTTTTCAGCAAGGACGAGCTAATTGAGGACAGTCAGCAGCTATTGGCCAGCCAATATTTGGAGGAGAGATTCACTGCTTCCTCCTGTAGGGTGGCTAGTAGCAACGATGAGACTCGCATTGGAGCAGGTGTTGCGAGTTTTCAGACACGCAGCCATGAGACTGGAGAGGGTGATATCAGTGACATGCAGACCGTAGTGGATGATGTAGGTGATCACACGTGGGAGCCAGGTGAAGGGGGGCTTTGTCATTATCATCCTTATCAGTGGCAGCTTACGTGTGAGACAGCGGCTGAGCCAGCAGGGTGCAAACATGGCTGTGAGTCAGCAGGGTGGAAGCAGTGTGAGATCTGGAGCCAAATCTGCCCGGGATAGACTGTCTGCTATTCAGAGTCATACCTGTCTGGAAGCAACTAGCAGTTGAAGTGTTTACAGAGGCAGTGGCAGGCAGTCAGCATGCAATGGTGGGGGTAAAATGTCATACTTACTGGTATGGTAATTTTTCATCAAACTGCTGGAGAACGTCATTGTGGCCATGTGTAGAATCTGTGGGCAGAATGTGCAGTGTGGCCAGGGTGCCACTGTTGGCACTATGGCCCTGCATCAACACATGCAGTGTCACTATAAAGTGTTCTGGGAAAACCGTGGTGCTAATGTTGTGGTACAACCCGAGGCATCTCCTAGATACCCACAATCATTTTCCAGCAGTCCAGGCTTCACCACCTCAGCAGAAGGGATATGTGTTTCTTTCCCATCATCTACTGGTCCTGATCCTCTTGCTTCTCCTCCTCTTACTCCTTATCACTCATTTCATCAGCGATCTATCACCAAGGCCATTGCAAAAAGACATCAGTACTGTATGTGTGCACTCATCCAACGACACAGAAGTGGAACATGCTCCTGGCCAAGTTGCTGCTACTACAGTCCCTCCCTTTCCATGTGGTTGACTCGGCACCTTTCAGAGAACTGATGGCTTGTGCTGAGCCAAAGTGGTCTCAAACCATCATTTACTTCTCAAAAAAGGCTTTATCAGCCCTGCACATGTATGTTAAGCAGAAGGTGGGCCAGTCCTTGAGCCTGTCAGTGTCTGCTAAAGTCCATGGCAGTGTCGACATGTTGAGCTATAACTATGATCAAGGACAATAAATGTCCTTTAAGGCCCACTGGTTAAATGCGGTTGCTGCCCAGGCACACCAGCAACTTGGCCTGGTGGTCTCCAGCTGTGATTTCTGTGCTAATGTCTTCCGCTGCCTCCTTATCCTCCTTGTTCTCAGCCTCCACTGTAGGCTCAATTTGGAATGCTCCTCCAGCATACCACCTATGCAGAGCATGGCAGTGTCACAATATTCTGCACCTAGTTTGCCTCGGACTGGGGAGGAACTGCTCTGCGTCCTTCAAGAGGTAATCAAATTCTGGCTATCTCCTTGACAACTGAATATCTGAACCGTGGTCACCGAAAACGGGAAGAACATGATGTCGTCACTTCGCCAAGAATGGCAAACCCATGTGCCCTGCATTGTGCACATCTTTAATCTGATTGGAAAGCGGTTCCTGAAGTCTTCCACCCAACTGCAAGACATCCTGAAAATGGCCAGGAAACTGTGCATGCACTTCAGCCACTCTTAACCTGCAAAACATGACCTTCTTGAGCTGCAAAGGCAGAATATGCCACATTTCCACCCATTGGAACTCCACCCTCCACACATTGGACCAACTATTTGAGCAGAAGAAGGCCGTAAAAGATTTTTTGATGATGCAGACAGACATGAGCACTTCACCGTGTAACTTTGACGTTAACCAGCGGAAGCTTATGTGTGATACCTGCCGTTTGCTCAGGCCCTTTGAGGAGGCCACATTATTATTTGTCAGTGGCCAGGACTACGGGATGAATTATGTCATTCCACTCCTTCATGTCCTGGAGCAGATGCTTATAAGTCTGTTTGGCAAGGGGACAGGAGACATGGTGCCTACATCTCATGGCCATCTGAGCCCTGTGGGGGCTGAACTGATAGAGGAGGACATTCATGCACAAGCAATGTATACAGAAATGGGTGGGTTATCTGCACAAGTGACAGGAGAGGAGCAGGAGGAGATGGAGGGCGATGAGGAAGACAAGGCAGATGACCCCAACACACTGTGGTAGTATGCAGTGGAGATGGAGGCAGGGAGTATATCCGAGTTCATTGTGCAAATTGTCAGATGCATGCTGAGTTGCTTGCATAGTGACATCCATATTGACTACTGGCTCTCTACTACCGCTACCTCGCTACCGGTCCAAAATAGGGGACTTTTTCCACCTGCTGAGAGGGAGGATAAGCTCAACTACTATCAGTACATCATATGTAGTCAGTGGGCCGCTGCCTATTTACGCCATTGCCCAACCTCCAGACCAGAGGGGCCCTCTGTGCCCATGCTCTGCTGCCATGACTGCTGGAGGGAGGTAGGAGCAGCTCCATTAGCAGCAACTTAAGTCTGGAGTCTCTAATGAGCACTAACCACCCAGCAACAGCAGCAGCAGGACCTGAACCTGCAGGTGGTGGCATACTTTGCCATCCCAGATCCCCTGGACTACTGGGCAGCCAAACTTGATTTGTTGCTGCAACCGGATCGAGTTTGCCCTGAAGTTCAAGCTTTCCTACCTGGTCAGTAGTGTGGCATCAGAGTGGGTGATTAGTTAGTCTTGGGTTCATAGTTACCCCAAGGAGAACTTGCCTTTCCACCCAAAATGTGGAAAGAGTAACCTTTGTGAAGACGAATCAAACATGGATCAGCCAGGATTTTCACATGCCAGTGGCTGATGTATCAGACTAGATCATTCTGGGTGCCACACCCAAACTGTGTGAAAGAGACCCGTTTCTTTTGGCCACCTGCTTCAGCCACTATTCTGATGCTACCAACTGCCTGATGTCACACACCTGCCACTATCTTTTGCTGTTACTGCCACTGCTGTTTCCCCCACCTCCCCACACTGTGATTGGGCCACTGTGTTGAATCCTCATGCTGTTGCCACCCTCACCACTTTGTGACTGGGCCACTATGTTGACTCCTCTTGTGGTTGCCACCCTCCGCCCTCTGTGATGGGGCCACTAGTGTCCCTGTTTGGCCTTGTGGACATCACAGTTTATTTTACCCTTCTTCTGATCTGTCAGAACAATCAAAAAATTAGAAAACAACAGATCCAGTCTTTGGAGCATCCATAAGGCCTCTATCATATGGTGAGTATTTAGCATCAGAATTTGCTCATGATTTGGAAGCCAAAAGCAGGAGTGTGTCCAAAACACAGAGGGTGTGTAAATATTGCCATAACATTATTTCACGTTATTTCTGTTTGGAATCACTCCTGTTTTTGACTTGCCAATACTGACCAAATACTGATGCAAAAAGCTGACCAAATACTGACTGCATGATAGAGGTCATACATTTCCTGCTTGCAGGACTTGTTCTCCCATCTGAATAAAACCGATTACAGAGGTAAATAGCCAAAACTAATGCAAATTGAGCATGGGGTCTCTATCACATGGTCAGCATTTTGCTTCAGGATTTGCTCATGATTTGGAAGCCAAACGCAGGTGTGGGTACAAAGCACAGAAGACATGCAAATATTCCAATCATGTGTCATCTCTGTTTTGAACCCACTCCTGTTTTTTGGGCCTTAGCAATACTGATCAATTTCTGACCAAACACTGAATATGTGAAGGCGAATGCTCAAAAGACAGAGTTTTTTGGAGGGTTGTTCTTGTGATGGAGCAGAAGAAGGGGAAATAATCAGTGACGTCAACACAAACTTACTGCTGACATCCTCACCATTCTGTCATGGGGCCACTACTTATATCAGTGTGTAACAGAACAGGTTCTCTAGCAATCTATGTGGAAAAAGAAGACAGTGTAAAAGAAGAGTACTCTTTTACTGTATAGTAGAATCTTGGGCTACTGCATGGTTAAATCCATTACACCTGACGCTAACATTGACCTGTAAGGCTGTATTCACACTTCAGTTATTTGGTCAGTTTGTGACCCGCAACTGACCAAATGAGTGAAATGTGAACTGAGTAACACCTTCTACCTGACTGTCATACTGACTCACAGCAGACTAGCTATGCATGTTTCTGCAATGCACAGTGATGTACACAGATATACACGCTCCCGGTCCCTGCAGCCAGGAAATAGCTTAGTCGTTGATTGAAATTCAGCAATGAATGATCATTTTTACCAAACGATAACAGACTATTTTCATCTGAAAATAAGTCAGCCATGTTTAATATTTTTGCCCCACAGTTGCATGAAAGATCTTTCATTCAAAGAAAACTTGTTTGCGGGAAAAAAGATCTTTCTTTGAAAGAACATTCTCAGAAAGGTCTTTCGTCCATTGAACAGTTTCATTGAACATGTAGGGCCAGTTTGAACAGCTGTAATGGCCAATATGCAGTATAAACATCAGATTAATGTGATATGAAAGTGGTATTCAAATCTTAGACATTGATGGCATATTGGCATTTTTCACACAACTTTATCAGTTAGGAATGTCTAGCTCTCATGTTATCAGCTGTTTACTTCTCGCTCTGCCACCTTGCTAATTGCTTTTCACTTTGAAAAATGCTTTGAATTCTGTCTAAAGACAGAGAAGCTCCACAAAAGGATAATATTATACATTAATAGAAGTCTATAGTGAGGAAAGGGGGGAGGAGTGAGCAACAGTGAGACAGAACTCAAAGAGACACACTAAAAAGACTGCACAGCTATATCAGAGATTTATATCTCAGCATAAGTGCTAAATTCACAACCAATGTCGTGAAACACCTGTTCATGTGCTGAAAACTACAATTTTAAGGGTTGATTCACTTGCCCATATCCATTTTGAGGTCTACAAATTGTGAATCCAGAAAATATGGATGTGATTCATGTGCATCCCATGCTTTTTGCAAGCTCCATTGTAACAATGCCTATTCTTGTATGAATCGGATATACGGATGTGGAAATCACATGGTGATTTTTGAGGCCCCATTGAAATGAATGGGTTCATGTGCGATCCTCAAAAAAAAAAGCGGATCCGATGTGGACCGAAAAAACTGTCGTGTGTGAGTAGCCACTAACCTGCTCATTCTAGACTTTGGAGTCAAGTAGGTGGTGTAATCAGTTATATATCTGTATACACAAAGAAGGCTAACATGAATGTATTACATAATTCATATTCATTCATATATTTAATCTTTTCCCACAAAACAATACATCAATCTGCTCAGCTCCTCCTTCTTTATAACCTGCAGATAGTTTTTTCCACGGTGACAGGTTCCTCTTAAATTTAGATTTATATTTTTATTGTAGCATATTTATAGAATATAAACTATAGAAACTATTTTAGTGCTACACTTCTCTTGTACCTGCTGCAAGCTTAGCAAGAATAGATACATGCTATTATGAAGCTATCCTTCTTTCAGGTGAGTGAGTTAATTGGGCATTCCTCTTGCAGTTTGCCCTTGTATAAAAGGCCAGTTGTCTAAGTTTTAATCTGGCAGCTAAAGCTTCCCAAGGGGAAATTTCAACAAAGCACAATAGCTATTAAAAACCTCTCTTGCTAAAAGTGATATGACTTACGAAGACTTTCCTAGTTTTGGAAGATTCTATTGAAGTGTAGTACAAAAAAATGAGAGTGTGTATTATTTAGAAAATAAAAGTTTCCAAAGAAACTTTTCAAAGACTTTTTTTTTACAATTTCATTTTGGGATTTAACAAAGTTATTTATTTCCAGAAGTAGACGTACAGGACTCGCAACAACTAATAAAAATGTCCTTTTTCTTATTAACTTTTCCTACTAGTAGCCAATGGCAAAATTGTTCCCACTTGACAAGCTATTTTAACTTATAGGGGGATTCCAGAATAAGAAAAAGATCTGCTTGTATTATTCAGAAATGGCACCAACCTTGTCAATATTCTGACAAGGTTGGTTCTGAATATATCCCTGTTTGTAGCTATTTTTTTTTTAGCTTGCTGGACAATCTGACTAAGCGTTCAAATTTGTGTTTTATTATATTGTTTCAAAAAAGCAGCTAAGCCTCTTAATCCCTTCTACCCTGGGCCTGTTTTCACCTTCCTGCCCAGGCCATTTTTTGCTAATCTGACATGTGTCATTTTATGTGGTAATAACTTTGAAACGCTTTTACTTATCAAGGCCATTCTAAGATTGATTTCTCATCACATATTGTGCATCACGACAGTAGTAAATTTGTGGCAAAATATTTCATTTTTATTTATAAAAAAAATACCAAATTTAGCAAAAATTTTGAAAAATTTGCAAATTTCCAAATATCAATTTCTCTACTTTCAAAATACATAGTAATACCTCCAAAAATAGTTATTATTTTACATTCCCCATATGTCTACTTTTTGTTTGGATCATTTTGAAAATGACATTTTAGTTTTTTGGGACGTTATAGGGCTTCGAAGTTTAGAAGCAAATCTTAAAATTTTAAGAAGATTTCCAAAACCCATTTTTTAAGGACCAGTTCAGTTATGAAGTCACTTTGTGGGGCTTACATAGTTGAATCTGCCCATAAATCACCCCATTTTAGAAAGTACACCTTTCAAGCTATTCAAAACTGATTTTACTAACTTTGTTAACCCTTTATGTGTTCCATGATAATTGACGGAAAATTGGAATGAAATTTCAAAATTTAACTTTTTTTTAGCAGATTTTAAGTTTTAATCATTTTTTCATGAAACAAATCAAGGGTTAACAGCAAAACAAAACTCAAAATCTATTACCCCGATTCTGGAGTTTACAGAAGCACCCAATATGTGCACAAAAACTAATGTACTGGCGCACAGCAGGCTTCAGAGATGAAGGAGCATCATATGGCTTTTGGAGAGCGGAATTAGCTGGAATAATAATTAGGAGCTATGTCACACATGAAGACGACCTGAGCTGGCCCTACAGTGGAAACCGCCCAAAAGTTACCCCATTTTGGAAACCCCCCTTAAGGAATCTTTCAAGGTGTGTGGTGAGCTCTTTGAGCTCAGAATTTGGTAGAATTTGGTAGAATTTGGATACACACGGCAGGAAAAATGAAAAAAAATTGATAAAAAAGTTGCTTAACACCCACATTTTTCACTTTCACGAAAGGTAACGGGACAAAATGCACCCCACATTTTGGTCACCATTTCCCCCCGAATACGGCAACACCCCATATGTGCTTGTAGCCCAATGTACTGGCGCACAGCAGGCTTCAGAGTGGAAGGAGCACCGTATGGCTTTTCGAGAGCGGAATTAGCTGGAATAATAATTGAGAGCTATGTCACACATGAAGACACCCTGAGCTGGCGTTACAGTGGAAACCCCCAAAAAGTGACCCCATTTTGGAAAGAGAACCCCCGTACGAACATTTTAAGTGGTAGGGTACTTTTTTGCAAACTGGTGTCTCACAAAAGGCAGAAACACATGTAAAAGCATTTCAAAGCACACATTTGTGAAAATGAAAAATTACTAGCAGACCCCAATTTTTCATATTCACAAGGGGTTAAAGGAGAAAATGCACCCCAGAATGTGTTCCCCATTTTCTCCCCATTATAGCAACACCCCATATGTGCTTGTAGCCTGCTGTATGGGCGCACAGCAGGCCGCTAGATGCAAACTGCAAAATATGGATTTTGCAGGCCAGAATTAACAGACATGGTTTTTTAATTGCCATGTCACATTTAAAACATTCCTGAGGTCCCCAGAAATAAAAAAAACCCAAGAAGTGACCCCATTTTGGAAAGAGCACCCCGTACAAACATTTTAAGTGGTAGAAAGGGTACTTTTTTGCAAAATGGTGTCTCACAGAAGGCAGAAACACTTGTAAAAGCATTTCAAAGCACACATTTGTAAAAATGAAAAATTACAAGCAGACCCCAATTTTTCACAGTCACAAGGGGTTAAAGGAGAAAATGCACCCCAGTACATGTTCCCCATTGTCTCCTCATGATAGCATTACCCCATATGTGCTTGTAGCTCTCTGTTTTGGCGCACAGCAAGAAAGCTGCAAAATGTGCATTTTGCAGGCCTGAATGGACAGAAATGGATTTTACGTTCCATTTGTCATTTAAAAAATTCCTGAGGTCCCCAGCAACTAAAAACCCCAAGAAGTAACCCCATTTTGGAAAGAGCATCCCCGTACGAACATTTTAAGTGGTGGAAAGGGTACTTTTGACCTAACAGGTGTCTCACAGAAATGAATATGTAGTGGTTGGTGAAAAGTGGATATGTAAGCTATTCGGAATATAGGTATAAAGTGAAAAAATTACAGGGTACAGGCTGAAACTAATCCATGGATAAGTGGTAGATTCTGAAACAATCCTTAATGCACAGGCCAGGTTTTTCAGGGCAGGTTTCACAGTGGTAAATAGTGTCCTTCCTAATGCCCCTTTTTGAACACACCCTGCATTGTTTTTGGGTCCTTCCCTTCCTAGCTGTTTGGGGGACTTCACCAGGGAAATGTTGTCCTGGTACAACTCGTGCACCGTAACTTGCAGTACTGGGGCTCTCTTCAGCTTGGTTGGGAAAATTTAGGGCCTTGATCACTACTTCTTGAAAGTGAAGGAAAGTTCCTGTGTGTCCTGCAGATTTATATAGCAGATACACATTGTACATTGCAGTCTGTACAATGTCTACGGCTAGTTTTTTGTACCACACTTTTGTTTTTCGTGTGGCATTGTAGGGCTTCAGAACTTGATCTGAAAGATCAACTCCTTCCATGTGCCTGTTGTAGGCCAGGATGCAGTCTGGTTTGGGGACAGTGATAGTGGTACCACGTACTGCGTCAGGGGAGCTGGTGTTGTAGTGAATGCTGGTCAGTACAAGGATGTCCCTTTTGTCTTTGTACTTAACCACCATCATGTTTTCTAGGGGGAGAGCCCAACTTTCACACTTTCTCAGTGGTTGCCCTACCAGGGATTTAGGCAGGTCTCTCTGATTTTTGCATACTGTGGCTTGCGGCCTGGCACTTAGGGATATGAAGAGGGGTAAGCTGGTATAATAGTTATCCACATAGAGGTGGTAACCCTTATCCAGCAGTGGGTGCAGCAAGTCCCATACTAGTTTCCCACTAACTCCTAGGCCAGGGGGGTATTCTGGGGGTTCTATCCGTGAATCTTTGCCTTCATAAACCCTTAACCTATAGGTGTACCCAGACCTACTCTCGAAGAGCTTGTACATTTTAATGCCATACCTTGCCCATTTGCTGGGCAAGTACTGGTGGAATTTTACCCTCCCCTTGAAATGCACCAGGGACTTATCTATACAGATGTTTTCTTCTGGGGTGTACACTTCAGTGCTGAAGTGGTCAAGGATGGGTCTAATTTTAAAAAGACGATCAAAATGCAAGGAGGAATGCAAAAATTTCAGAATCGACTCGAATCGATTCCGGGCCATGGCGTTACTAAATATTGGAGTGTGGTACAAGACATCTGCACTCCAATACTGTCTAATTTCTGTTTTTTTAACAAGCCCCATGTGAAGCACAAGCCCCCAGAAGATTTTCATTTCTGCTGCTGTTACTGGGGTCCAACCAAGGGGTCTTGCGTATAGTGACGTGGGATTCTGAGTAATGAACTGCTGGGCGTATAAATTTGTTTGGGCCACAATAAAATTTACTAAATTGTCACTGAAAAAGATTTTTAAAAAAATTAATTTCTGTGAAGCCCGTGCAGTCAATTTGAATTCCAGAGTTTCCCACAAACTCTGGAAATTGGGGCTGATAAACAACAGGGGGTGGGGTCCATATGGGCTCACTCTGGGGGGCTGCCTCAGCTGTCGTTATGGGGCGCCTCCTAGAGGGTCCTTCATCAGCGGATGATGATGATGATGAGGGGGTAGAGGGGTAGAGGAAAGTGGCATCCTCTTCTCCTTCAGTGGCCGACTCGGTATCAGAGGCAAGGAAGGCGTATGCCTCTTCTGCCGAGTACACTCGTTGGGATGAATGGGACATTTTTATTTTATAGGGGTGTGATGGGTGAAACATGTAAAACTTTATTTAATGTGAGGGGTGTGTATGTAGTGTTTTCACACGTGAAGTGGGTTTTTTAAAGTTTTAAAATAGAATTTAAAAAAGGGGGGGGATAAAAGAAAGGTCTTTTCTGTAAAAAAAAAGTCTTCTGTTAAAAAGAAGTATTTACTGCAGAAAAAAAGGCTTTATTGCAGAAAAAAAGTGCAGTGCAAAATTAGCAGACGCGATCAGTAAGGGACACTACTGATCGGTGTTCAGTGGTTGCAAAATGCACATACGTAAATGATGCGTTCGTGCAAATTCCCAAACTGACACTAACTGAAATCTAACTACTACTACAGTGTTAAAAAAGCGAACACTAGCTAAAAATTAACTTATATCTATATATAGAGAGATATGAAGCTCTATATAAATTTATATAAAACCCTAACTGTACTTTCTTCTTTTTTAACAAAAAAAAAGCTCAAAGAATGATCCCCAGGTGCTAATCAGGCAGGTATACACTGAAAAGCACTGGGCGGTCACAGCTCTCACGCAGAAAAAGTGGTGCAGAGCTGGAAAATTGTTAAAGAAAAGAGCAAAAAACGCACAGACCAAGTGACGTCCGTAAAAAAAGGACGGGAGGGGGGATGGGAGGGGACAGGGACGGAAGGCGGGTTAGGGATCTGGAACTCCTTCTTCTTCTTTTCTTCTTCTTTTCTTCCTCTTTTCTTCTTCTTTTCAGCAGGAAAAACGCAGGTCGCAGTGGTGGTGCACCACAAGTCCCAGCAAGCCAGCAGCAGCACAGAAAAGGACAGTACCTCTCTGCATACAGTCACGAGCTGGAATGGCTGCATGCAGGAAGGTTCTGCCTCTTCCTGTGTAGCTGTAGCGCTGCCATTGGCTGGAGCGTTGCTCCAGCCAATGGCAGGGGACCCAAAACACTGAAGTCCCCTGCCTGACCTCTGGAAAGATGACCCCCCACCCGCTCCCCCTGCAGCTCTGATTCACTTCTTGGAGCTGCGATGGGCCGGTCTATGGAAACCGGCCCATTGCAGCCACTGGAGCTGCAGGGGGATGGAAATACCGCCCCCTGCCCTTAGTTAACATGGTTGCCTGCTGGGCAGTGCAGCCATCATACCCCAGTTCCCCGGCAATTACGCCCGGGGGCTGGGTTTCTGCCGCACCGTACATGTACGGCGCTGGGCGGCAACTCACTTCCCGCAGCGCCGTACATGTACGGCGCTGATCGGGAAGGGGTTAAACGAAACTAGTTTGTGTAGTAGTATTTCCACAGTTTCACAGCCGGACAGCAAGCCTTAGACCCTCTGGAGACTATTTTTTTGTTCTCAAGCCAGTACAACAGATAATATGCCTTGTCTTTTTAAGTGAATTTCAATTGAACAGATTTATATCAGATTTTTATACATGCCATGTTTGCCATTCATATACAAATTTGTCATGTCCCCTTTCCTTATTTTAATTGTTCCATGTAACTTAATTTGCCACTCCTCCTCTCAGTGTTTTAGGCCTCATTCACACGTCCGTGAAATTCGTCCGCATCCGATCCGCAATTTGCGGACCGTTTATGCGGATAGGATGCGGATCCATTCATTTCAATGGGTCCTGGAAAAATGCGGACAGTACACCGTGTGCTGTCCGCATCCGTGTGTCCGTTCCGACTGTCCGCATAAAGAAATCCTCCTGTCCTACTTCTATCCTGATTTTGCTGTCCGTTGCCCAATGCAAGTCAATGGATCTGCAAAAATGTGGATGACATGCGGAAAGGCATTCGCATGTCATCCGTATTTGCGGATTCTGTTCCAGGAGGGGTGAAAAAAAAAGATGTTATTCATCCTTCCGTTTTTTGCGGACATATGGATACATCCTTTCCTTTTTTTTACGGAAAAAACGGAATGGATGTCCTGAAAAAACAGAGCTTTTTGCGGAACAACGGATCCACAAAAAACTGACCGTTTTCCAGGATGTGCACACATACGGGCGTGTGAATGTAGCCTTAACCGCATCTGCACTTTTTCAAATTTCAGGACATATCTTTTTTTGCACTGATATCCAAAACTGAAAGGCTTTTTCAGATATGTGTGGACTAACACTTTGTAACATAGTACATTAATGCTCCTGTCTCCTAAATCTTTTCTCTTAAAGAAGGTATCCCATGAACAGATTTATCATTTATCTATGGAACAACAACATGTGCAATACTATTCCATTCAAATAAGGGCTTTGGGTATCTTTGCTCTTGGGATAACTGGGAATCCCAGAGGTCAGTTCCCCAGTAATCATTCATTTTCCACCTATCCTCACTCTTAACATATGTTTTAGTGAAAACTTACCTTGTTATAGATCAATGCATAACATGTAGCTGTGTGATCCATGTTTTTCTCTTTTTCTTTTGATATTTCATTAATGTCTTTTCTTCTCCCATGATATCAGCAGTCCTCCCATTTGGCACAGATTGCATAATGGTTAATAAATTCCTACCAGTTCTCAGTTGGAGTTCCTGAGAGCACATGGAAAGGTGAGCTTTTGACATCTGTTCACATGGTGCTGTACTGCGTGGTTGCCATTGTTACTGTGATGCTGTGCTAGCGGGTTGGTGGGACACAGTGCCAGGGTGGCTTTGTGAAGCATCAGTGGTGATGTTTGACTGCTGGATTCCAACACCTGCTGATTCAGGGCTGCAGCGTCAGTGGTGTTCTTGTGGTACCACTCCAATTTAGACCTACTAGAGGAGGCAACCTCAGCATGCTGAGTAGGCTTATGCATTTTGATCAAAACGTATACCAATGTCTCATGTACAGTAAATCAATCGGGGGGCTGTATACTACTTATTGCGCTCAGAAGTGATGTTAATTGTGCTGAGAGGCATGTGGATGTGCGATCCATGCTTTTCTTTTTTTTTTTGGATGAAACACTTGCATTGCCCATGAAATAGCAATTTTGGATCATTTTCTGCATTGTGCTTGATACCATTCCCCATGCCAATTGGGTATGTCCCTGCACACTCTGATACTGGCAGCACTGATTGGACAATGTCAGACCATTTTGGGACACGTGGCCAACTGGAAAGACTAAGGCCATTTTCACATTAGCAGCAGCACGGATCCGGAGGGTGAAGGGTGCCGCCAGATCCGTGCTGCCGCAAGTACACGTGAGGAGCCGGAGCAGTGCTCCGGCCCCACACGTGTCACATACACATACACACACACATAGACATACACACAGACATACACATACACAGACATACTTACATACTCCCAGAAGCTTCGGAGGAGGAGGACGGCGTGCAGATAGGAATATTCCCCACAGCGCCCTCTGCTGGAGGGAGAATCTTCCTATGTGCGCGCAGTCCTCCTCTTCCTGTGATGTGCGGAGCTACTGGGAGCATGTAAGTATGTCTGTGTATGTGTATGTCTGTGTGTATGTGTATGTGTATGTGTCTGTCATGTTTGTTGTGCTGTGGACGGATCCGTCATGACCCCCCACTGCAAGTCAGTGGAGTTTATGCGGATGCCCAGGACGGAGAGCAAACCGCAGCATGTTGCGGTTTGCTCTCCGTTCTGGAGACGGAATGGAATGCTTTTAGGAGCATTACGTTGTCTTCAGTTCAGTTTTGTCCCCATTGACAATGAATGGGGACAAAACGGAAATGTTTTTTTCCGGTATTGAGCCCCTATGACGGAACTCAATACTGGAAAAAGAAAACGCTAGTGTGAAAGTAGCCTTAGTCATCAAGTTAATTATAAATGTTTAGGATGAATAATGAAGGAATGATACAAAGCAGAGAAGAGTTATGAGATAGGATAACACCAAATTGTTATTTATTGATAAAAAGTAGAAAAAAAGTATACATGTTATCATGAAAGGGTAGGGAACAATGCAGCCCTGAATTCCACCAGCACCACTGTCCCTACCTGCTTGCATGATCTATTCTAGGTGATGGTCCACTACTGGATGGCAGTCCCTTCTTAGCTTAGTGCAGGAGCCTAAACCAAATGGGAAAAGAGTAGAGAAAACCGGACAGAAAGAGGTGAAAACCAGACAGGGAAAACCACAACCGGATCAGGATCCAAAATCAGATACAAATACACAGCAAAGTGAAACCAGGAGAAAACGTCAGAGTCATGAGGTAAATGTGAGGTTGCAAACTAGCAGAAGCAAAGTCAGTAATCAGAAGCAATGTCTAAGTCAGCAGGTAAAGGTCAGTGATCCAGAGTAGCAAACACACAACTAGCTAGTAATTAGAGATGAGCGAGCATGCTCGTCAGAGCTTGGTGCTCGTTCGAGTATTACGGTACTCGTAAGTGCTCGCTGCTCATCTCGCCATGCTCAAGGAAATGGCATCTCCCGCATTTTGACTTTTTGGCGCCTATAAACTCAGCCAATCACAAGCCAAGAGACTCTGGGGTACACCCAGCATCACGTGGGGCCCTTACATGTCGATAGCAGGGGTTGGCTGGCCTGATCAGGTGACCCTGGAATATACTAGTGACTGCCCGCGGTGCTCGGCTCAGATGCTGTCTGGATGTCGTTAGGGACAGAGCTGCTGCGTTTCAGGGAGAGTGTTAGCGCCTGGATTTAGTTCTCTGTTAGGCAGGAGTGATCTCAAAAGAACCCAACAGCCCTTCTAAGGGCTACAAGACATTTTTTTTTGTCTCCTGGCTGGGCTGGCTGGCACTAGTAGTGCAGCTATCGCCATATATAACACTTTTTTTATTGTTTTAACTCAGTGATACAAATCCATTTCATACAGCAGTGTGGAACCATTCTGTGTGTCACAGTTCAGTTGTCCACTCACCACAAACCACAATCCGTATTTTCTGTCCAGGTGACCCATACTGTACGTCACGTAATCAAATACGGTCTTTTGCTTTCACTGATACAGCTGCATTACAAAAATCTCTGTGCGACATTTGTCTGGGTTGCAGTCAAAATAGCCACAGTCAGCAGGGGCTGAGTTTGCTCTCTGATAGTTTCTGCACGTCAGGTTAAAAAAAAAACTATATATATAAAAAAAAATATAAAAAAAAAGTTTTTTGTTGTTTTATCTCAGTCATACAAATCCATTTCATACAGCTGTGTGGAACCATTCTGTGTGTCATAGTTCAGCTGTCCAGTCACCACAAACCACAATCCGTATTTTCTGTCCAGGTGACACATTCTGTACGTCACTTAATTAAAAAAGGTCTTTTGCTCTCACTGATACAGCTACATTACAAAAATCTCTGTGCGACATTTGTCTGGGTTGCAATTAAGCAGACCAAGTCTGCCTAATCTAATAGTTTCAGTGTAATTACTCCATACTGCATGGTACGTAATAACATACGTAATTTTGCTCTAACTTATCCACCTATATACAAACCACAATCCGTATTTTCTGTCCAGGTGACACATTCTGTACGTCACTTAATTAAAAAAGGTCTTTTGCTCTCACTGATACAGCTGCATTACAAAAATCTCTGTGCAACATTTGTCTGGGTTGCAGTCAAAATAGCCACAGTCAGCAGGGGGTGAGTTTGCTCTCTGATAGTTTCTGCACGTCACGTTAAAAAAAATAAAAATACAAAAAGAAATAAAAAATAAAAAAATAGTTTTTTTGTTGTTTTATCTCAGTGATACAAATCCATTTCATACAGCTGTGTAGAACCATTCTGTGTGTTACAGTTCAGCTGTCCAGTCACCACAATCCATATTTTCTGTCTAGGTGACACATTCTGTACGTCACTTAATTAAAAAAGGTATTTTGCTCTCACTGATACAGCTACATTACAAAAATCTCTGTGCGACATTTGTCTGGGTTGCACTTAAGCAGACCAAGACTGCCTAATCTAATAGTTTCAGTGTAATTGCTCCATACTGCACGGTACGTAATAAAATACGTAATTTTGCTCTAACTTATCCACCTATATACAAACCACAATCTGTGTTTTCTGTCCAGGTGACCCATACTGTACGTCACGTAATTAAAAAAGGTCTTTTGCTCTCACTGATACAGCTACATTACAAAAATCTCTGTGCGACATTTGTCTGGGTTGCACTTAAGCAGACCAAGTCTGCCTAATCTAATAGTTTGAGTGTAATTGCTCCATACTGCACGGTATGTAATAACATACGTAATTTTGCTCTAACGTATCCACCTATATATTTTCTTGTTCAGATTGAACAAGTTTGTGGGTTTCAGTACAGCAGGCCCATTTATTTTTTATATAATACACTTATATATAGAAAATGTTGAACCCCAGGGCTAAGGGTCGAGGACGAGGGCGTGGGCGTGGGCCTTCAATTACTGCAGGGGACAGAGGCCGTGGTCCTGGGCAGGGTGAGACAGTACCTGCTGATGAGGGAGCAGGGGAACGCCGCAGAGCTACACTCCCTAGCTTCATGTCTCAACTTACAGGGACACGTGGTAGAGGACTGTTGAAACCACAACAGTGCGAACAGCTGATGTCGTGGATTGCGGACAATGCTTCAAGTAATTTGTCCACCAGTCAGTCTTCCACGCAGTCCACCCACGTTACCCAAGGGGAGCACTCCTCTGGCTCCTCCACCTCAACCTCCTTCCCCCCAGTCTGCCCCCTCCCAGGAAAATTTGGAATGCGATCCGGCATACTCTGAGTAACTGTTTTCTGGACCCTTCCCAGACTCACAAACCACTTCTCAGGTTGCTGCTGACCTCTTTCCCGATGCCCAAGTTTTCCAACTGTCGCAGTCTGTGGGTGATGATGACAATGTTGACTTAGTGGAAGAAGTTTGTAAAGAGGTGTCGGACGATGAGGAGACACGGTTGTCAGACAGTGGTGAAGTTGTTGTCAGGGCAGGAAATCTGAGGGGGGGAGCAGACTGAGGAACCGGAGGATGACGAGGTGACTGACCCAAGCTGGGTTGATAAGCCGAGTGAAGACAGTGCTTCTGAGGCAGAGGCGAGTGCTGCACCAGAACAGGTTGGAGGAGGCAGTGATGTGGCCAGAGGGAGAAGCAGGGCCAGAGCTGGTGCATCAGCAGCAACTGTTTCACGTAGTGAAGCTCCCGTGGCGATGCCTAGATGTTCGCAAGTCTGGAGGTTCTTTAAAGAAAGTGAGGATGACCGACGGACTGTGGTGTGCAACCTGTGCCACACCAGGATCAGCAGGGGTGCCACCACTACTAGCCTAACCACCACCAGCATGCGCAGGCATATGAGTGCTAAACACCCCACTCAATGGAACCAAGGCCGTTCACCTCCTGCGGGTCACACCACTGCTCCTTCCCCTGTGTCACTCGCTGCCTCTGCTAGTCAACCCCCTGCCCAGGACCCCGGCACGAGCGCCTCCCGCCGGAAAACCACACCTTCGCCTCCACGATCCTCCACAGCGTCCACCAATGTGTCCCAGCGCAGCGTTCAGCTGTCTTTACAGCAGACGCTGGAGCGCAAGAGGAAATACAGTTCCACCCACCCACATGCCCAAGCCCTCAACGTCCACATCTCCAAATTGCTGAGCCTGGAGATGCTGCCCTATAGGCTGGTAGAGACCGAGGCCTTTCGCAATCTCATGGCGGTGGCTGCCCCTCCTCCTCTGAATTACCATCCGTGGGCACAGCGCCTTCAGTCGGTAGCTCTAGGCGCAGCAACAGTGCCATGGGTAAGCGCCAGCAGGCGGTGCTCTAACTGCTGAGCTTAGGTGACAAAAGGCACACCACCCAAGAGCTGTTACAGGGCATCACGGCGCAGACCGATCTGTGGCTGGCACCGCTCAACCTCAAGCCAGGCATGGTTGTGTGTGACAACGGGCGTAACCTGGTGGCGGCTCTGCAACTCGGCAGAATGACACATGTGCCATGCCTGGCCCACGTGTTTAATCTAATAGTTCAGCGGTTCCTCAAGACATACCCCAATCTGTCTGATTTGCTCACCAAGGTGCGCCGCATCTGTGCGCATTTCCGCATGTCGACCACAGATGCTGCTACTCTCAGGGCAGCGCAGCGCCGCCTACAACTGCCCGCTCACCGACTGTTGTGCGATGTGCCCACAAGATGGAATTCGACATTAAACATGTTATCCAGAGTTTACCAGCAGCGCAGAGCGATTGTAGACTGCCAGATGTCAACTTCCACCAGAACTAGTATTCAGGTCACTCGGATTCCTCAAGTCTACAATGAGGAGTGGACGTGGATGTCTGATATCTGCCAGGTGTTGAGCAACTTTGAGGAGTGAACACAGATGGTCAGCGGCGATGCCGCCATTATAAGCCTCACCATCCCGCTGCTTTGCCTGTTGAAAAAATCACTGCTCAGCATGAAGTCGGATGCTTTGCGCTTCTCACAAGAGATGTTGGAGGAAGATACATCGCTTGATAGCAAGAGCACCCTCCGGTCTGTTTCTCAGGGCATATCGAAGGAGGGCGATGAGGATGAGGAGGAAGAGGAGGAGAATGTCGGCGAGACAGAAGAGGGTACCAGTGCTTAACTCTTGAGCGTGTATAGGCTGAAGAGGAGGACTTGGAGGAGGAGGAAATGGAGAGTCAGGCCAGTGAGGAGAGGGAATTCTTGCGTGTTGGGACTCTGGCGCACATGGCAGACTTCATGTTAGGCTGCCTATCCTGTGAGCCTCGCGTTAGAAGCATTTTTTCAAACACCGATTACTGGGTGTTCACTCTCCTGGACCCACGGTACAAGCAGAACCTTTCCACTCTCATCCCTGTAGAGGAAAGGAGTATGAGAGTGAATCAATATCAACAGGCCCTGGTGCACAAGCTGAAACAATCCTTCCCATCTGACGCTGCTAGCGGCAGAGGGCATGGTTCTGTGGGCCAAGTAGTGGGGGAGAGGAGGCGAGCAGGCAGCTTGTCCAGCACTGGCAGGGGAACGCTCTCCAAGGCCTTTGCCAGTTTTATGTCACCCCAGCAAGACACTGTCACCTGTCCCCAGTCTAGGCAGAGTAGGGGGGAGCTGTACAGAAAGATGGTGAGGGAATACCTAGCTGACCATACCAACGTCCGGACCGATCACTCTGCTCCATACAACTACTGGGTTTCAAAGCTGGACACGTGGCCTGAACTGGCGCTGTACGCCTTGGAGGTGCTGGCCTGCTCTGCCGCTAGCGTGCTGTCAGAGCGGGTATTCAGTGCAGCTGGTGGCGTCATCACCGATAAGCGTACACCCCTGTCAACTGACAGCGCTGATAGGCTGATACTTATTAAAATGAACAAAGCCTGGATTTCACCGGAATTCAAATCTCCTCCGGGGGAGAGCAGCTAAAGATTAACATTACTTATGTATCCGATTCCTCTTCTCTACTCCTCCTACTCCTCCTCCTCCTTGTCGTCTTTGCCTAACGCTGACCCAAAAAACGCCATTTTTTAGCGGTCCAACTGGCACTCTTTTACCACAATTTTTCCGGAGGTCCACCTACAGGCCCTCTCTGAAAACAATTTTTCCGGAGGTCCACCTACAGGCCCTCTCTTAAAACAATTTTTCCGGAGGTCCACCTACAGGCCCTCTCTGAAAACAATTTTTCCGGAGGTCCACCTACAGGCCCTCTCTCCAAAAATTTCCCGGAGGTCCACCTACAGGCCCTCTCTCCAAACAATTTTTCCGGAGGTCCACCTACAGGCCCTCTCTCCAAACAATTTTTCCGGAGATCCACCAACAGACCCTCTCTCTAAACAATTTTTCTTTGCACCTAGTTGGTTGCTTCCCTAGCATGTGATGTGCCTCGCCTTTCTTGGTCTGGGTGAGCACAATTGCCATGAGGGTAACCACCAGGCTGTTGCCTGAGAATTTGGGTTAATGGTGGGATTAGGCAGCCTCAGAGGCATCCATGCATGCTGCCCCTGCTGTTTCCTGTCCATTTCCGTGGTGTTTCCATCATTTTCTGATGTTTCCAGGTTTTCACCCAGCCTTCCCTAGGCAGAGCCTTGGTCCCCTGCAAAAAATGCTCGAGTCTCCCATTGACTTCAATGGGGTTCGTTACTCGAAACGAGCACCCGAGCATCGGGAAAAGTTTGTCTCGAATAACGAGCACCCGAGCATTTTAGTGCTCGCTCATCTCTACTAGTGATCGTTAGAAAACCAATCACAGACACCTGTGGCCAGCAACTGCCTGTTTAAATAGTCCACCTTAGGAGTCATGTGACATTGGCACATATTTGTACCGGGAGCACAAATGGGTAAGTAAGTGACACGTCATGGGAGGGGCATTATTTAAAAACAGTAAGTGTAACTGTACTGTTTCATTTATAAAAACTAGGAATTTCATGACTAGCTCCTGTATGTCATCATTTATATTTTAAATGGATTACAGTTCCACTCTCTTTCAATATATTTCATAATAGAATAACTAAGATAAGACTGGCCTCTAATAGAACAGTCCTATCTTTGTCCGTAATGCGGACAATAATAGGACATGTTCTATTTTTTGGCGGAACAGAAACACAGATATACGGAAATGGAAAGCACACGGAGTACCTTCAGTTTTCTTGGCGGACCCATTGAAACGGATGGTTCCGCATATGGTCCACAAAAAAAATGGAACGGACACGGAAAGAAAATACGTTCGTGTGCATGAGCGCTTATTTTGCAGGAAAACAGCTCTCAAGTGCCCAGCTCTGCTGGTGCAAGTGCTCAAAGCAAACCAGACTAAAGAGAGAAGGGCTGCTTTAGCTGCTCATATCTTGGGATTGGTAGCAGATAGAAACATGGTTCTAATCTTCTTTGAATGCTGACATTCCAAGCTTTCAAATGATACCAAATCAGAAGATATAGCTCTTGGAAATCGAGTCGGGAAAGAAGGCTGTTTTTAGTTTCACTTTCAGCTGGGCACTGGGCAGGATAAAACTTCATATTCACACTACTCTTGATGAGAGAAGCTGCACAAAAGGTATGTTTGTATTGCTATCCCCAATCCTTACTTAGTGCAGTTTAGCATGGTTAAAGCTGCTGACAGATTCCCTTTCAGTTCTGCAGTTGGTCAAACTGGCCTCAGTGTATTGTAAATGTTTCCAGCAGCCAGTTTATAATTAAAGGGGTATTCACATTTTAGACAATGGGGGCATATGCGCTGTTCCACCGCTGGGACCCGAACCTATATCGAGACCAGAGCGGGGAGCATTGTGCCTGGAGGACCCCTGGTTTCCCAGGGTCCGGCCACCACCAGGCGCAGCTCCCCACTGCTCTCAGAAATGAATTGGAGCGCACTGCACATGCGCGACCACCACTTCCATTCATTTTTATGTAGCCGACGGAAAAAATAGGCCCCATAGAAATGAATGGGGGGCGACAGCGCATGCACAGTTTTCATTTCCGGCTCCGTTCTTGATAAAAGTGCACCGAGGGGCGTAGCTAAAGGCTGATTGGCCCTGGTGCAACAGTTCAGCTTGGGCCCCTCGCCATTCAGCGCTGGTGCACATAGCTTTTCTGCTGCCCGAGGCAAATACTGAAACGCCCCCCCCATGCCAAATTCTCAACCTAACCCCTTCCCTCCAGTCCTACTGTTAAAGGGGTTGTCCTCTTTTTACTAATGACCTATCCTCAGGATAGGTCATCAATATCAGATCGGCCAGGGTCTTCCGGCACCCCCGACGATCAACTGTTTAAAGAGAGGGCAGCGCTCATGAGAGCTGCTTTCTCTGCTCTGTTGACTTGCTCGCTGTAGCATTTGCAGTGATGAGCAGTAAACAAAGCAGAGAAGGCAGCGCTCGTAAAAAAAAAAAACAAAAAAAAAAAAAACAGACAATCCCTTTAAAGACATACTTGGAAAACATTTCATACAGTGCTACAGAGCATACAGAAGAATACACTGCCACATATGTACCTCTTACATCCAGTGACTTCTCTTCTCTGATGTAGACGTTCTGTTTCCTCTTCTTCTCCTGTCAGACCAGACCGCCATGGTGACTTCTTTCAGCAGCGCCTCGTCTCTGCAGAGTTTAACAAACAGACATCCTCTTACCTTCTCAACACCCCATCCTGTCCCCCCCCAATACTGTACTGCAGAAACAGTCTCCCTGAAAATACTAGTACCACACATAAAAGCAATACCCCCTTACCTTTCCCCATATCAAACCCCAGATAAGACCCCCATCTCCAGACCCCCATATAAGATGCTTATTAGACCTACAAATCACCATATCTGACCCCCATGAGACCTCCAGACCCCCATTAAAACATCTCTAGACCCCCAGTAAGACCCTTCAGACCCCCAGTCAGACCCCCTTCAGGCCCCTAATCAGACCCCCCTTCAGACTCTTCTGGTCCCTAATCAGACCCCCTTCTGGCCCCCATATCAGACCTCCTTCTGGTCCCCATATCAGACCCCCCTTCTGGCCCCCATATTAGAACCCCCCCTCTGGCCCTCATATCAGACCCCCTTCTAGCCCCATATCAGACCCTCCCTTTAGGCCCCCATATCATACTCCCTTTCTAGCCCCCATATCAGACTCCACACCTTTTGACTCCCCCTTTAGGCCCCCATATCATACCCCCCTTTAGGCCCCCATATCAGACTCCCCCCCTTCTGACTCACCCTTTAGGCCCCCATTTCAGACCTCAGATTAGACTATAAAACAAATAAATAAACTTACCTGTCCTGGTCCGCCGCTCCTCTCCCGGTCCTGACTGTCTCCCCACTCTCTCCTCTTCTCAGGGCCTGCGCTGAAGTTACCTGACCTCCTGCAGCATCAGTACACCAAAATCATCTGCGTAGATCTGGAGAAGCCAGTCGCAGGTAGAGGACAATAAACTAACTTATAACACCAATAGGTCCACAAATTGTCCAGACATAAGTCTTAATAAATATACTTTATTAGAATAATACACAAAGAAAACAGTACATAACACAGAGGCAGGAAAACAATAGCATGGAGATAATGGAAAAGGAAACAGGGACGTGGTGCGCGTACCCCGTCCTCCATCAGGTTATTGGCACATCAGAAATGAATAAGCAGAAACAAGCATGTAAGTTGAAGGATGGTAAAATACCATAATCAAAAGAACCATAAAGCAGTTACCCGAAATAATGATGCCGCAGATGGAGGAAGGAGGCCACACACCACGTCACAGTCCCAACGCCGTTTCGCCACGCAGGGCTTCTTCCGGGGAGTAGACCAAACAATTACTAACACCGCCTTATATTGAAAGTATACAGGTGTACCTGTCAGGGTTAATCAACTACAAACGAATCGGACCTGATACATACAACCCCCTCTGATTACCAGTCTATCCGAACGCTCGTACTTCAAATCAAGCAGCACCAATAGGGCCAAGACAAAACGATCGTCCGGTAAAGTATCTCCTAATGCGCTCCACCCTGGAGTGCATCAACGTCAGCGCCGACGACGTCACTACCGGTCTAATCACCTAGCATGTCCGGTCCTGCGCATTGGACTGCGTTCCATCTGGAACGCACCAACTTCCTTACAGGGGTCAGCGCTTGCGCATGAAAACAGGCGCTACGTGGAGATACAGAATTAACCAGCTGGTTTCAGTGGGTAGTATCGCGAGTACATATCAAAAATAAAGAATGTAGATATTATACATATATCAATGACTATTATGACAAAGTAACGACAATGGGCTAAAAAGAAAAATTAAAGAGGGATTAAAAATTAGCTATAGTGCTAATTAGTCATATATTAAATCATTAAAAAACCAGAGTGATATGAAAAAGGTGATAAAAGTGCCAGTGCAAAAAAGTAAAGTGCAAGTGAGTGCCAAAAAAAAAAAAAATTGCATGCAGAAACGTGCAAAGAATGAAAGTGAATGTGCAGTATAAGAGGATAATATTTAATATAATATAAACCAAAAGCAATACAACCAAGTATAATATACATCAAATAA
This sequence comes from Rhinella marina, assembly GCA_900303285.1. Classification (NCBI taxonomy): domain Eukaryota; kingdom Metazoa; phylum Chordata; class Amphibia; order Anura; family Bufonidae; genus Rhinella; species Rhinella marina. The sequence goes on from ONZH01007582.1 coordinate 43,489, forward strand.
GAACATTTCATCAAACCCAATACCATGAATAAATAAATTGCAGATTATAAAATCAAATTTACATAGTTTATAAAAGTGAAAAATATAATTAAAGTGCATAATTGTACCCAGAATAAACAATAATCAAATCACAATTAATGTTGATGGGAATGTAAAAAATAACCAAACCATCCAATGCCATATTACACATTAATGAATAACACCCGCTGAACCACACACCATCCAAATGTATAAAGTAAATATAAAATATCATATACACAAAGATAAAAAATACAAAATTAATTAAAGAATCAAATTTAATTCTAAAAGCAACCCATCGTCCAGGATATAAAGTGAGGAGTACATCTTCTCCTCATGTCAATATTCGATGCCACTGACACATCATCCAGGTCTAGATCCAATGTTGACATCCTCCTAGTACACCTGATCTCATTAATGCTGAAACAAAGAATAAAAATAATAATGATAATATTATGAACAGAGTTGTTAATATAATAATATAAACAAAAAATAATAATAAAAAAATATAATAAAAGCGGTGATTAAAAAAATAATAAAACCCAAATCCTTCCCAATGGATCACGACACACAGGGGAGAAAGGATGCAACCTGAACCGAAAGTCAATCATAAAAATGGTGAAAATGATATTTCTTCATTAAGGCCACGGGGCATAACGCAATCTAAAAGATAAATCCATTTTACCTCCTTCTGGGCGAGTAGCTTCTTCCAATCGCCACCACGTTGAGACACCAACACTCGATCAATACCTCGTACACGGAACAGAGAACTGTCGCAGTTATGGAATTCTTTAAAATGCCTAGGGATAGATTTTAATAATGTCACATCCTTTTCCTCTCTGGCATTTTCTATTCCCAGGACATGTTCCCTCGTGCGCCGCCTCAACTCCCTGGATGTCATCCCGACATAAATCAAATTGCAGGGACATTGGGCTAGATATATCACGCCTGTCGTACCGCAATTTATGTGGTGAGTAATCAAGAATGGTTTAACCACTTTCCCAGGATTCAAAAAATGGGTGGCTTTGTCCATATTAGGACAGGCGACGCACTTGCCGCATGATGAAGAGCCCCATTTTGGGCCTCTACTACCAAAACCGTAGGGTTGGTTCTGCTGTATATGGTGACTCTGAACCAGCATGTCTTTAAGATTTTGTGCCCGTCTGTAAGTCATAGGAGGCATAGGTGGAATAATGTCCTTCAACACTGGATCAAAACGCAATAGGTCCCAATGTTTGCACAAAGCTTGTCTCATCTCGTGCCATTGCGAGTTGTATCTCGAAATAAAACGCACCGGCTGGGTATTTTGCTTTTTTAGTGGAGCTTTCCTTGTTAGTAGTTGATCCCTCTGTTTTTCTTTGGCCCGTTGATACCCTCCTTGAATGTGTTGGGTAGAGTAACCCCGCTGATGAAATCGTCGAATCATATCCTGTGATTGAATTTCAAAGTTGGACTCAGAGGAGCAGACACGTCTTAGCCTTAAGAATTGGCTATACGGAATATTCCGGATCAGATGTTGAGGGTGTCCAGAACTTGCATGAAGTAATGCGTTTGTAGATGTTTCTTTTCGAAAAAGATCTGTACTGACCACGCCTGTTGCATCAACTGCAACCTTTACATCAAGGAAATCCAATCCCGAGCGAGAGACCCTATAGGTAAGTTTAATGTTTAGATCGTTACAGTTGAGCTGTCCAATGAACCGGTGGAAGTCCTCCTGTGGGCCCTGCCACACGACGAAAATGTCATCGATGTAGCGGGCCCACATTTGGACACCACCGATCCCCTCATATTGGTCTGAAAGGAAGATCGTCCTCTCCCACAGCCCCAGGAAGAGGTTGGCATAGGATGGCGCACAGGCCGCCCCCATAGCCGTACCCTGGAGCTGTAGGAAGAACGATCCACCGAACAGAAAAAAATTATGCGTTAAAGCAAACTCCAACAACTGAAGAACAAACCCACTCACCTCATTTTTCATATCTGACATCGACAGAAAGAATCGAACCGCATTGATGCCATCTTCATGTCGGATGCTTGTATATAGTGATTCCACATCACATGATGCGATCCACATGTCTGGTTCCAGTTGAAGCCCATTCAGGCGGCGTAAAAAGTCGGTGGTGTCTTTAAGAAAAGAGGGTAGCTGTTCGACCAGGGGTTTCAACATTGCATCAATGTATTTACATATTGGCTCACAAAGATTCCCTACTCCAGATACAATAGGGCGACCAGGGGGACTATTAGCGTCCTTATGTATCTTAGGGAGCAAATATAGGCTAGCAATCCGTGGATACATAGGGATCAGACAATCAGCCTGTTTTTTCATGATCACTCCCCCCTCCCTAGCCGTCAAGATAATTTTTTCAAGATCAGATCTAAACATAAGGCTAGGATTGAAGGTGAGTTTCTTGTAGCAGGACACATCACGTAATTGACGGTAAGCCTCTCTTTCGTATTTATCCTTTGGCCAGATAACGACATTACCACCTTTGTCCGCTGATTCTTTAATTAATTTTGTATTTTTTATCTTTGTGTATATGATATTTTATATTTACTTTATACATTTGGATGGTGTGTGGTTCAGCGGGTGTTATTCATTAATGTGTAATATGGCATTGGATGGTTTGGTTATTTTTTACATTCCCATCAACATTAATTGTGATTTGATTATTGTTTATTCTGGGTACAATTATGCACTTTAATTATATTTTTCACTTTTATAAACTATGTAAATTTGATTTTATAATCTGCAATTTATTTATTCATGGTATTGGGTTTGATGAAATGTTCTTATTTGATGTATATTATACTTGGTTGTATTGCTTTTGGTTTATATTATATTAAATATTATCCTCTTATACTGCACATTCACTTTCATTCTTTGCACGTTTCTGCATGCAATTTTTTTTTTTTTGGCACTCACTTGCACTTTACTTTTTTGCACTGGCACTTTTATCACCTTTTTCATATCACTCTGGTTTTTTAATGATTTAATATATGACTAATTAGCACTATAGCTAATTTTTAATCCCTCTTTAATTTTTCTTTTTAGCCCATTGTCGTTACTTTGTCATAATAGTCATTGATATATGTATAATATCTACATTCTTTATTTTTGATATGTACTCGCGATACTACCCACTGAAACCAGCTGGTTAATTCTGTATCTCCACGTAGCGCCTGTTTTCATGCGCAAGCGCTGACCCCTGTAAGGAAGTTGGTGCGTTCCAGATGGAACGCAGTCCAATGCGCAGGACCGGACATGCTAGGTGATTAGACCGGTAGTGACGTCGTCGGCGCTGACGTTGATGCACTCCAGGGTGGAGCGCATTAGGAGATACTTTACCGGACGATCGTTTTGTCTTGGCCCTATTGGTGCTGCTTGATTTGAAGTACGAGCGTTCGGATAGGCTGGTAATCAGAGGGGGTTGTATGTATCAGGTCCGATTCGTTTGTAGTTGATTAACCCTGACAGGTACACCTGTATACTTTCAATATAAGGCGGTGTTAGTAATTGTTTGGTCTACTCCCCGGAAGAAGCCCTGCGTGGCGAAACGGCGTTGGGACTGTGACGTGGTGTGTGGCCTCCTTCCTCCATCTGCGGCATCATTATTTCGGGTAACTGCTTTATGGTTCTTTTGATTATGGTATTTTACCATCCTTCAACTTACATGCTTGTTTCTGCTTATTCATTTCTGATGTGCCAATAACCTGATGGAGGACGGGGGACGCGCACCACGTCCCTGTTTCCTTTTCCATTATCTCCATGCTATTGTTTTCCTGCCTCTGTGTTATGTACTGTTTTCTTTGTGTATTATTCTAATAAAGTATATTTATTAAGACTTATGTCTGGACAATTTGTGGACCTATTGGTGTTATACTCCTGCAGCATCAGGTCAGAGTGTGCTCTGTACGTCCTGACGCTGCAGGCAGTCAGGACACAGAAGCGCAAGCCCTGAGAGGAGCGAGCAGGTGGAGGGGTAAGTACAATACAGCGCTACCAGCGCTTCACTCCCCCTCCTCCTGCATACTAGCGAGCGCTTCCATTATGGAAGAGCTCACTAGTATTCCCTTTATAAGATGCGCTGCATCTTATAAAGGGAAATGTATTGTACCACTGGGAAGGGGGTCCCTCTGGGCCCCCCTGGCTTAGGGGCCCGGTCTCAACTGCGACCGTTGCGACCCCTATAGTTACGCCAGTGGGTGCACCTATCAGACAATGGGAGCATATCCTAGCGATAAGGGTTGGATCTGATTTTTTCATTAAAAGGGGTTGTACGATATATTGAAAAATGATCCTATACTCCGCTGTTTCTCCCACATTATTCTCATTGCTGCACTCCCAGGTCCTCCTCACACTGTATATAAGTCTTCAGCAGAGATATCAAGATGCATGGTATGTTAGTGCTGCAGACTATCATTGTCCACAGTGGTATACTGCACAAGAAGTACACCTCAACATCACCATTGCTGTTCCTTATACAAAGAACAGCAGGACTACCTGAGGTGCAACACTGAGAGTGGTGCAGTTGACGTTAGCAAGTATAGGATCATTTTTATGTTTATTTTATAAACTTTTTTGGCATGAATCAAAGTTTACCATAGCTGGGCAACTCATTTAAGAGTCCCAAATTTAAAAATCTAAATGCTTACAGGGAATGTGTCATCAGAAAATGGCCTATTGTTTAAATAACATAAAAAAGGTGAAATACTGTATATTTGTATACTGTATATACATTGTATATTCAAAAAAAATCCCAAAAATCCAGATTTATTTATTTTTTTGCATTGGAGCTGGCCACGAAGCCTATTAATAGGAATCACTTATTGTTAACACGGACAGGATTACAATGACAGATATTACCTATATATATATTACATAGAATCCACCATTCTCAGTAGGTGAAATCACAATTTAACCCCTCCTGACCACTGCCCAGATCACACTGCATGCCTAGAATACTCTGCCATGAAAGTCAATGGGGGAGATTTATCTGTTGCCCATAACAAGATTCCGATTCTACCTTTCATTTTTTAGATCTCCTTTGGAAAATGGGCAACTAAGTCAGTATTTGTTAACACCAGTTTTGACAAATCTTCCCACAAATTCAGCCCCAAGATTATCGCTAAATGCTGTTAACAACAGCTCAAGCAAGATGGCTTCCCCCATAATCATGCCTAGGAAATACTATTAAAAAAATTCTATAATCAGAAATTTAAAAAAAGGATATGTGTCCCTATCTGGTTTTAACTGGTTGAAGAAATGTAAGTGACACATTTCCGTTAAATTCTGGCTTTCTGCTGTCCTGACTAGGAGAAATTTAGCAAGGAATGAAGAGATAGATAGATAGATAGATAGATAGATAGATAGATAGATAGATAGACTCCTAATCTCTAGTCTTTTTCTCACAAACCAAAGGTAATAGAGAATCTGATATCCCCTTAGGTAAAATTGAATCATTTTCCTATATTGAGAATACATGCAGAATAGCGTGAGAAGATAAAAAGAAACACTCTGGATGTAGTCTAACATACTGGGAAATATAAATGTAATATATAAAATACAGTGTACTGTAGGTGGGAATTCATTTCCAACAGAGAAGTTAATGCATGAAAATTGATAATCTTCAACACATATAACAGACACCAGCAATAGTTGACCAAAGTTAATAATGTACTTGTATGAATTTCAAATTAGATGAAAAATAAATCCAATGTGGCACATCTTAAAAACACATACAATCTGCAGTCAGATAAGAGTCATATAGCTGGGAAATCGAGAGGTGCAGAACAAGTACGAATGTTTTAAATGATATACACTGTAGTGGATGAAAATAAATAATAGATTGAATGGAGTAGAAGTGGTCACATAAAGTAGTTGCTGGGCTAACCATTTGTATGCTGAATTACCGTATTAGTAACAAAAATAAGCAAATTTCGAAAATTACATTCGGGTACAAATAGTTGTCCAATTCGATGCAATTTGATTGCCCCAATGACCTAGAAAAGTCTTTCGTTCTTTTACCTTTGTTTGACTCATGTAATTTTTTTTAATGATCTGATATACTCAAGGATACTTAATTAGGATGGTTAATTAACAGCTGGTAGTTGCCACATTCTGGTCTTCGCAGTGGTGATAATAATGTCAAGAGGCTGTCAAAGGATGGAATATTACTGACGGCTATGAATGGCGGCAATGGTCATGATGATGACAAAAGTGAACCCAGGGTAGCATCTCAAAAAATATTTGTTGAATTAGGATTGGAATCACAACTCTTCATCAAGTGAGCACCTGCCCAATTACAATTGTTGCCACCAACATTGCATCTCAATTTCAGGATGCCCAAGCAGCCAAATGCATTCATGGCAAGAGTCAGGCACAAGATATACTTCTGCTCCAGTGTAGGTATGGCTTAATAGATAGTTATGTTCTGTGATTACTTTCCTTTTTTACATTAAAGGCTACATACACCTTCAGGGGGAATTTTTTCTATCATTGCATTTTACTCATTTTGGATTGAAAATCATTTTTTCATTTGGTCTTTATTAAAAATATTGAGCCAGTCACAAAGAGTTTTTCTAGCTGTGTGAATCTCACTTTTCATGTTTACTTTGTGTCGGTCATGTAGTAATCCTTATTTCTAAATTACTAAGAGGCCATAAACACTTATTTAAGCCAAGATAAGTAAGATCAGTAAGATAAGAATTGAGCTATGGGTGTTTAATAAGGTCTGAGAGCAGAGATATGGTGCCTGTCAGCTTTCTATCTGACGGAAAAGAGAAAATTTAGATTCTGCTAATACAACATCTAAACTCTGTACAGAGAAAAGGACTCCATTGGGGTTATTTATCAAACTGGTGTAAAGTAGAACTGGTTTAGTTGCCCATATCAACTAATCAGATTCCACCTTTCATTTTCCAAAGGAGCTGTCAAAACTGAAAGGTGGAATCTGATTGGTTGTTATTGGCAACTAAGCCAGTTCTACTTTACACCAGCTTGATAAATCTTCTTACCAGCGACTATATTTGTGAGTTATAACCTCCCTTCAGATCCTTAAAGTGTAACTGCTCTTTCATTTTTTATATCCTAATGGTATAGTACACCCTGCTGTATAAATGCTTTTGTGCTTTAAAATGTAATAATTTTTTGTCCCAGAAATGCATGCTACTTTTCTATTCAGCTGCTTTCTTGTGTGTTGCCATGTGCAGGCCGTCTCTAAACAAAAGACGGATCAGCAGTGGGGGGAGGAGCTCAGTCCTGAGTGCCTGGAGCTGGGCTGAGTCAGAAAATGGAGGGGAGAGGGCTGCTTTACTTGCTGATATCTCCTGAATGGTACCAGCTAGAAACATGCAACTGGCCTTGTTTGAAAGCAGACAGTCCAGACAGCTCTAGTCCAAGCCACATAGGAGAAATCACTGTTATAAGTAGTCGGGAATGATTGTGAGTAAAATCTGCTTATACTTTCACTTTGAGATTCATTCACAGCATTCCCCTTTTTATGAGTGATATCTTCCCCTTTAGTGAACATATTTATGTAATTCTGGCATTGTCTGAAAGCTGACATTCCAGAATTACATAAACATGTTCAGTCTGGAAGCCTGGAATGTCAGCTTTCAGACAATACAAAGCATATATTTCTAGCTGGTATCAAACCAGAGATATCAGCAGCTAAAGCAGAACCCCCCTATGTCAGTGTGGAAGATAATGAGGGAAAAGTGACTATTAAAAGGTTAATACAAATGCTTACTGACTTCATGTAACTGCAGGGCTTGTCTCTGGTTATCTGTATGTGAGCATACACACTGCTTTGGGGTAGTGGGAAAGTTATCTGTATTCTGATTGGTTCTGCTAGTTCATGTGAGGAGAGCAAAGGCTTATGGGAAGTGAGGGAAATACAGGATGGCCTCAAGGACAGGGCAAAGATCACCCCAGGAAGAGCAGCAGAGGCCATTTTAGGAAGATGCTAAAATAGAGGCACAGAGAAATAGGGTTGTTACTGGCTGAATACAGACATCAGAAATTTAAAATTAACTGAAAAATACAGCTTCATGAGTATCTGCCCTTCAGGATCACATGTGTATTTTCATTTTCGGTAGTGAAATGTCAGTTAACTTTAAATATGACCAACACTCTGCTCTCCAACTGATACAGAACATGAAGTCAGTTACTGGTCTATTGATTCCTATGGGACTGACATTGAGGCTTCCATGGGAACCCATGGTGAAACTGTCTTCTTATCCACACGTACAATGCAGCATTATTTGGAAAGTTAGAGTGTTGGTCACATGGCATGGTTAAGGATCAGAAGGGAGGATATAACTCACAAATATAGTCACTAGTAAAAAAAAATACCTTCACTACAGTTTACACCATCACCTTTCTAACAGGTCAGAGAATAAACTATTTTGTGGGAGTGAGTTTATTACTTATCCATAGGAGAAGAAATGACCTCTGCTGTAGGTTTTACAGAAATTAAATTATACACATCTAGAAAATCCAGTACCACTACAGTGAGTAAGCAAAGACTACTGGCTAGATCTAAGTGATGATTTGTTCTTAATTTGTGCTTGAGATTTAATACATTGAAATTGAGTCAAGGAAGGTAATTAAATAAAGAAATAAAAATAGTAAATGCATTGTTACATTAGTATCAAGATTTATGATTTTCTTTCTATAAAAGTTAAGAATGCAATATAAATTCTAAACTAAAAAAACACTTTAATATTTCATGCAAAGAAATTCTGAACAGAGATAAATTTAAAATCAAAGCAGTTCACCTTTTGAATCTTAGATGGTGAAAAAGTTTGAAAATATACGTAGAGAGAGCTTATCTTTAATAATCATTTCAAAGTAATAACCTCTGTAAGAATAAGTTCTTTGTGGTGATATATTTGGTATTCAGTGTGCAACCATCCTGTCAGTACTGCCAATGTCGACTGAAAAATGTTCAAAGGAGTTTGAAAAATATTGACAAACCCTCAACCTGTGTGTTACATGCAGATAAGAACAGCTAAATTATGTTTACTTAAATTTCTAAACCAGCATGAATTCATGAAATGTAGCACTACAGGCACCAAACATTTTGTTTATTCATTTTCCCCTTCTGCATTTTCTTTGATTGTGTGATTATAGAAATGGCATGACTATGAAGAATTTTCCCTTAAATGCCCATTTAAAGTAATGCAATGGCCAGACAGTAAGTAAGCAAAAAGCCTTGAGTGCCACCCTCTTTATCGAAACAAAAATTTCTTCTGATACAGAATGGTCTATAAAGTACTGTATGGTTGAATATTACATTTTAAAAACCTCAGAATTAGGGATCATTCACATGACTGTATGTCTTTTGCGGTCTAGGTGAATTTTTAGAGTAAGCCTTTGTCTGTGCAAACAGTAGGACAGATTTACAAATGTTGTATAAAAGTAAGGCAGCGTACACTTAGACTTCCTGGGCATTTTAAGAAAACTATGCTTCTTTCAGCCCTATGGTAGAAACATCATTTGGTTAGTGCTTACCTCTCTGTCACACTGTCAGTACAGCCATTTCCATTGTACTCACCTATTGCTTTGGTTCAGGTCTTGGCATGATGTGTTCCGTAGTCTTTCTGTTCAGTTGAATTTACTGTTTTGCAGCGGAACAAGGAAGACTAGGGAAACATCCAGTCCAAGTATCCGAGAATCCTGCAGTCTGTGTGAGTGCAGCAGTAATAGCAGCATTGGGGTGCGACGGATGGGTAAAAACTAACCAACTGATCTTTCTTCCACAGGGCTGTAGAAACCATAGGCTTTATAAAAAACCTGGAGAACCACCTTAAACTGCCCCAGATATAAGATAGTGTCTGATAGTTACAAAGAAAAAGAGGTTTTCAGTCAGCACATCCCAATGCGCAGGTGCACGTTGCTATGGCTGATTGCAATGAAAAGGAAAATACATACAATGCAACAGCACACTGCTAACCAGATAAAGCACAAAATGCCATAAAGACATGAAGTATTCTGGAGCTAATGCTATTCTTGTTTGGTAAATTAGAGATTCTTGGCAAATATATTTTGTACAAAATTATCTGGGCCCGTTCACCAAATCGTCCAGGTGATCTCTGTAGAATGGAACCTGTTATGTGCCAACCTTGGCTTCCGTATAATCAGGGGGTGTTTGCTTAACTTATTTAGATTATGCATATATTTATATATACACAAAATGGTGCCAAAAGACAGGGGTCAAAGGGGTAAGGGGGTGGTTCCAGACATCCCCAGAGGCATCCCCAAACTTTATATATTAAATATGCATAAAAACTGTTGGATTTAATTATATGAGGGACATGCATATGAAGTAAAAATGATCTTGATTTGATACTTCTTGGCTGCTCCTTTCGGGCCCCCGCTGGTGACGGGAGCCGAAACAGATTGGGAGAGGTCACATGACCACAACCACGATCACATGACGCCGCCGCAATCACGTGGTGCCCCTGTTGCCTGGCAACAGGACGCTGAAGTCCTGGGAGGCAGGACAAGAGGAACAGAGCAGCACTAGGGGAAAATGCAGCGCTAAGGACTAAGCTTATTTTATAATACTCGAGATTCAATTAAGGAGAAATTAGCTGGAAACATAACACAGTGGTACATAAAATGATTTAACATGCCGAGGTTAGTAAGAATAGGTAAATAAATAAATAAATAAATAAATAAATGAATAATGTGGAGAGAAAAATAAATAAATAATGAAAAGGATAATAGTAAAAAGTAGCTACAGTACACCATTCTTACCATAAACATGACATAGAGCATATAAATAGCTAATTACTAAATTAGTTGTGAAATTGGTTATAATAATCCCATGAAGTCACAACAAATAAAAAGTATTAAAAACTATTAAAAAAAAAAAAACTGGAATGAGAGAAATATGGTAAAATGCACAAAAGACACAATTGTGTGGTATGTAAAAACCATGGTGCACGAAAAGACAATAAGATGATGTGGGAAATTATATAAAATATATATTTATATATAAAATATATAATATATAAAAATATTTAATATATAAAGTTTGGGGATGCCTCTGGGGATGCCTGGACCACTCCCTTATCCCTTATCCCTTTGACCCCTGTCTTTTGGCACCCTTTTTTGTATATGTGTGTATATATAAACATGTGCATAATCTAAATAAGTTAAGCAGCTCTGTTTTCACCCGATGAAGGGGAAGTGTTCACCGAAACGTGTAGTGAGTGTGATTCTGCAATAAACGGTTAAATAATTATGCTTGTATCCAGTTGGTTCTTTTGCACCGAGGGATGTCATTTGGATTGATTGCAACCTTAGATTTAGTCATGGAACCAGTGGTAGAGCCATTTCTTCAAAGTTTCCCAGGAGCCGTTTTCCAACAGGACAATACCAGGCACATTTTGCTTGTGCTACAGTGAGTAGCGTGCTTGCCCTAAAATGTTACAATGGCCTACAGTGTCTCCAAAATTGTCTCTCATCAAGCACATCTGGGATATCATCAGTTTGCAATTGCCGAGGAAGCTGCTATTTGTATGCCCCAGTACATTCAGTGTGACAGACCATTCCACAGAAAACTAATAACTCCATTGGTAGCATGCCAAGGCATGTAAGTGCACGCATTTCCAAGCATGGCACTCAATACTGAATAAATCAAGATGTTTTGAATACCTTGTTTCCTTTTTTAACATTTGCAACATCAATAGCATGTTTATTGATTCTGTGATTAGCATAATTCCATGACATTTCTTTCTTGGCACTGCAATTTCAATGCTGAAGAGTGTATATGACTTTATCTGCTCCTTCATTCTTCTCCATGAGACAAGGAAACGTGCTGCCTGTTTGCAACCCTTTCCCCCAAATCAATATCACTGAAACACAGACACTGTAGCAGAGTGTTCATGAAAACTTTTATCACTGAAAAGACAAGAGTGATGCTCTCCATAAAGCACTGGTATGACAACATCTATTTATCAGTAGTCTCCATGTATTCTGTGTGTGTGTGTGTATTTGACCCCTTTTCCTCTCCTTTCCTTCTTCTCCTCCCTTGTTCTCATAGTCTCCTTGGACCGTGTAATTAAATCCCTCATTGAGAAACTCAATCCAGAAATCATCATGGATTTTCAGTGAGTGCAGGGATTCTGAGCAGTTACAGAGTGCAATAGGATGACCACACAGTGAAGTTTCTGTATGTAGTTTTGGGAGCAAAAATTTGCAGTGGATCATAAAAGGAGAGAAAGTATAAAAGAACAGATACAGCTTTTCCTCTTCTTTTGAATTCACTCCTGGTTTTGGCTTCTTAAACTGTATGTAGAAACCTGATCATCTGGCCGTACCTTAATAGTGATGTATAAAGAGAAAGAGTTATCTGATAACTAAAAAAGCATATTAACAAAATATATCACACATTTTATCTTGGCAAACACTGATGATTTATGTAATTTTAAATTTTACATGATAGTCATTACTGATGGCAAATTAGAAATGGCAATGCATATAGAACTGCAGAATATAATCACTTGGCGCTTTTCTATTAAGGTAAAAAAAAAACTAGATGAGGAAGAAAAATTTTAAAAAATATTGTATGTTGATGATTTTAAAAACAATTCCAATGAACACATAATTAATATTCATCACTTTTCGACTCCATACTGATTGTACGTACTTAGATTACTTGATTATACAAACTGGTAGTTTTAAAAATTGATATGAGAATTGCACTGGCATTTACATAATTACAATTGTATAATAGTTGTTATTGTTAAAAGCAAATTTGAATATAGTGGCATATTTATTAATAAGGAAAGGCTAAACAATGAAAATTTGCATTTAACATCTTTCCACGTGACAAGAGCTATTTTAATACATTTTAACAAGCATAGGAATAAAAATTTTCACCAGTAATAAACAGTAGTTGTATTATTTATTTTGTGCATTTATGTTAGACAATTACTGCTATTATTGTTCAAATATATACGAACTGTGGAGCTAACTAATATGCATGAATGGGCTTTAAAGATTAAAAAAGCATTAATATATGCTTATAAGATTAACTCAGTAACCATAAAATGTTTAGCAAAAATCCCAGCAAGTCTTCAAATTAGTCACCAGGAAATTTACTATGAAACCACGTAGGACTAGCCCAAATGAATGCGATGATACCTTTCACTGAGTGATCCATTGCTTCATTCTGGAAAAAAAAAGAACTTTCAAGCTATAAACAAATGTTAAGTGCACTGAGGGCAGGCCTAAACACTCTGTGCACTCTTGCTAACCTTTCTCCCCTGTCAGGAAACTGGCCCTGTCAAGGAGGAGAAGGAGCACTTAACTGCTCATTTGCATATGGATTTAAAGAGGTTGTCCCACCAAAAATAGATATAAACACCAAAACAAGGTTAAGTAATAAAAAGAAAAGCCATAACCACAACATAAACATAATTAAATAATTAATGTTATTGACATGTAAATCTAAACATGATTAGTAAGACATAGTGCTGAGCGAACATGTTCGGCCGAATAAACTATTCGGCCGAACATGGCGGTGCTCGGGACCACGCGGTATTCGGCCAAATACCACGTGTGCTCGAGCGCCATGCTCGAGTCACCTCCCCGCACGCTAATTAGCCAATAAGCATGCAGGGAGGGATGGCATTCAGTGTAATCTTAGCTACTGGCATTATACTGATTGGATGGCCGGGTGACATGTGACCGGAGCATACCAGCCAGGGACAGCTTCTGCAAGAAGGGACAGACAGTGTAGGGAGAGAAGCACGCTAGGCAGGGATAGAAATCGCTCAAAAAAGACCCAAAAGCCAAGCCTTTTAAGAGCTATTAATAGAGATGAGCGAGCAGTAAAATGCTCGGGTGCTTGTTATTCAAGTCAAATTTTTCCCGATGCTCGGGTGCTCGTTTCGAATAACAACCCTATTGAAGTCAATGGGAGACTCGAGCATTTTTTGCAGGGGACCAAAGCTCTGCACAGGGAAGGTTGCGTGAAAACCTGGAAACCTCAGAAAATGATGGAAACACCACAGAAATGGACAGGAAACAGCAGGGGCAGCATGCATGGATGCCTCTGAGGCTGCCTAATCATACCATTACGCCAAATTCTGGGCAACAGCCTGGTGGTGACCCTCAATACAATTGTGCTAACCCAGACCAAGATGGGCAAGGCACATGCCCATCACATGTTAGTAAAGCACCCAACTAGGTGCAACGAAGGTCCATCACCGCCTACGGGTGACACCACTGCCCATGCTGGCACTGCTGTCCTATCCCCCGCCCCAGGACACAGGCATAAGCGTCTCCCTCCCCGCACCCACCCAGTAGTCCACAGAGTACACAAAGTTCTCCCAGCAAAGTGCCCATCTCTCCCCATCCCAGACGGGCAAACACGCACCCACCACCCACCCACCCTGTCTACGGCAGACACAAAGACCTCCAAGCACAGTGCCCAGCTTTCCTAATTCCAGACGGGCTAAGACGCACACTGCACCCACCTATTAGTCTCCACACATGGGTGGGTGCAGAGCCTTTTAGTGCCCCCTCAAGACAATGTTTGTGTGCCAGGGCCTGGTAGTAACACTCCTTGAAGTTGTGGGGGAGAGGCCGCCGGTGACCCTCAAGACAATTTTGGCCGACAGTGTAGTGGCGAGCCTCCAAAAAATCGTGGGTGAGAGCCTGGAGGTGACCCTCAGAAACAAATGGTTTAAAAAAGCATGGTGGTGCACCCCTGAATGACAGTCTGTGACTGAGATTGCAGGTGAACCCGCTTGGTGGTGAACCCCTAAATTACAAAGTTTGACTGAGATTGCAGTTTACAGCATGGTGGTGAACCCCAGAGTGGCTTGGTTAGACTAAGATAGCAGCAGAACCACCCAAAAATTTAGCCTGACACAGCATGGAGGTGACTACAGTCCAGTGAACAATTCTGTGGTGTGCGGTACAGTAGCCACAGTCTAGAAAATACGTTTTTTCTCTCGCTTATATATACTACAGTCCAGTGAAAAATTGTGTGTTGTGTGGTACACTAGCCGCATTCTAGAGAATAAGTTTTTTCTCTCAGATCCATTTAATACAGTCCAGTGAAAAATTCTGTGTTGTGCGGTACACTAGCCACAGTCTAGAGAATACGTTTTTTCTCTCAGATACACATACTACAGTCCATTGAACAATTGTATGGTGTGCGGTACATTAGCCGCGGTCTAGAGAATATGTGTTTTCTCTCAGATCCATTTAATACAGTCCAGTGAAAAATTCTGTGTTGTGTGGTACACTAGCCACAGTCTAGAGAATACGTTTTTTCTCTCAGATACACATACTACAGTCCATTGAACAATTGTATGGTGTGCGGTACATTAGCCGATGTCTAGAGAATAAGTCTTTTCTCTCAGATCCATTTAATACAGTCCAGTGAAAAATTCTGTGTTGTGCGGTACACTAGCAGCAGTCTAGAGAATGCGTTTTTTCTCTCAGATATATTTAATACAGTCCAGTGAAAAATTGCGTGGTGTGCGGTACACTAGCCGCAGTCTAGAGAATACGTTTTTGGCCTCAGATAGTAATTTTACAGTCTACTGAAAATGGTTTTGGCCTCAGATATTAATTCTACAGTTTAGTGAATACACAAAATGTTGAACCCCAGTGCTAAGGATCGAGGACGAGGACGTGGGCATCCAAGTCATGTAGGGGGGCAGAGGCCGTGGTCCTGGGCAGGGTGACACAGTACCTGCTGATGAGGGAGCAGTGGAACGCCGCAGAGGTTCGCTCCCTAGCTTCATCTCGCAACTTACAGGGTCACGTGGTACACCACTATTGAAACCACAACAGTGCGAACAGGTGATGACGTGGATAGCAGATAATGTGTCCAGTAATTTATCCACCACCCAGTCTTCCACGCAGTCCACCCATGCTAGCCAAGGGAGTAGACCTCTGGCTCCTCCAGCTCAACCTCCTTCCCCCAGCCTGGCCCCCCCATGGAAAATATGGATTCAGATCCGGAATACTCCCAGGAACTCTTTTCAGGACCCTATCCAGAGTCACAAACCACTGCTCAGCAGCAACCGGAGCAGTTGCTCTGTCCCGATGCCCAAAATTTAGAACTTTAACAGTCTGTGGGTGATGTGAGTGTGGACTTAGTGCAAGTAGTGTGTAAAGAGGTGTCGGATGATGATGATGATGATGATGAGACACGGTTGTCAGACAGTGACGTTGTTGTCAGGGCAGTAAGTCCGAGGGAGGAGCAGAGTGAGGAATCATAGGAAGAGCTGGTGGATGATGAGGTGACTGACCCGAGCTGGGTTGGTAAGCCTAGTCAAGACAGTGCTTCTGAGGGGGAGGCATGTGCAGCACCAGAACAGGTTGGAAGAGGCAGTGGGGTGGCCAGAGGGAGAAGCAGGGCCAGAGCAAGTAGATCAGCAACTGTTTCACGGAGTGATGCTCCCGTGCCAAGGCCTAGATGTTCGCAAGTCTGGAGGTTCTTTAAAGGGGCTCTGTCACCTGTTTCAGGTGTACCATACTAGATATATAGGCAGGTAGGGCTGCAAAGGGTGAACAGAAACATACCTTTCTTTCCTTTATTACAGGTCCAGTTACACTGTAAAATCCACTTTTATAATTATGCAAATAAGGCACCGGAGCACTCGGAGGCGTGCTTATTCCTTCTGAGCACCGCATCTCTGACGCCCTCTTGCCTGTTAGTGCCATCCTGCTATTAATAAAAACGCCCCCATTACTTTGAGTGACAGCGCTAGACTCACCGGTCTAGCGCTGAGATCCCACGCGTGCGCTCTACGTTGTATGTCGGCGCATGCGCACTACACTTGCACTGTCACTCGACAAGTCCGATTCTTTTAGTGCGCATGCTCCATCATCTCAGCGGACACACGGGATCTCAGCGCTAGGCCGGTGAGTCTAGCGCTGTCACTCAAAGTAATGGGGGGCATTTTTATTAATAGCAGGGCGGCACTAACAGGCAAGAGGGCGTCGGAGATGCGGTGCTCAGAAGGAATAAGCATGCTGGTGCCTCATTTGCATATTTATAAAAGTGGATTTTACAGTGTAACTGGACCTGAAATAAAGGAAAGAAAGGTATGTTTCTGATCACCCTTTGGAGCCCTACCTGCCTATATATCTAGTATGGTACACCTGAAACAGAACCTCTTTAAAGAAAGTGAGGATGACCGAAGGACTGTGGTGTGCAACCTGTGCCACACCAGGATCAGAAGGGGAGCCACCACTACCAGCCTTACCACTACCATCATGCGCAGGCATATGAGTACTAAACACCCCACTCAATGGAACCAAGGCTGTTCACCTCCTGCGGGTCACACCACTGCTCCTTCCCCTGTGTCACATGCTGGCTCTGCGAGTCAACCTCCTGCACAGGACCCAGGCACGAGCACCTCCTGCCCTACAACCACCCCTTCACCTCCACAATCCTCCACACCCTCCACCAATGTGTCCCAGGGCAGCGTTCAGCTGTCTTTACATCAGACATTTGAGCGCAAGCGCAAATACAATTCCGCCCACCCACATGCACAAGCCTGGAGATGCTGCCCTATAGACTGGTAGAGAATGAGGCTTTCCGCAACCTGATGGCGGTGGCTGCCCCTCGGTACTTGGTCCCCAGCCGCCACTATTTTTCCCGATGTGACTTCCCAGCCCTACACCAGCATGTGTCAGAGAGCATCATCCGTGCCCTGACCAACGCAGTTACTGAGAAGGTCCACCTAACCACAGACACGTGGACAAGTGCTGGTGGGCAGGGACACTATATCTCCCAGACAGTACATTAGGTTAACCAGGTGGAGGCTGGGACCGAGTCTGACCCTGGGGCCGCTCATGTGCTGCCCACACCAAGGATTCCTCCAACCCCTCCTCCTCCTCCTCTCAATTACCATCTGTGAGCACGGCGCCTTCAGTCGATAGCTCTAGGCGCAGCAGCACTGCCATGGGTAAGTGCCAGCAGGCGGTGCTGAAACTGCTGAGTTTAGGTGACAAAAGGCACACCGCCCAAGAGCTGTTAAAGGGCACAACGGCGCAGACCGATCTTTGGCTGGCTCTGCTGAACCTCAAACCAGGCATGGTTGTGTGTGACAACGGGCGTAACCTGGTGGAGGCTCTGCAACTCACTGCCTGGCCCACGTGTTCAATCTTGTGGTTCAGAGTTTCCTCAAGACCTACCCCAATTTCTCTGATTTGCTTACCAAGGTGCAACGCATCTGTGCGCATTTCCGCAAGTCAACCACAGATGCTGCCACTCTCAGGGCAGTGCCATGTCGCTTACAACTGCCAGCTCACCGACTGTTGTGCGACATGCCCATGTGATGGAATTCTACATTACACAAGTTAGCCAGGGTTTACCAGCAGCGCAGAGTGATGGTAGACTGCCAGATCACAACTTCCACGAGAACTGGTAGGTTAGTCACCTTCCTCAAGTCTACAATGAGGAGTGGATGTGGATGTCTGATACCTGTCAGGTGTTAGCGCATTGTCAGAGCGGGTCTTCAGTGCAGCTTGTGACATCATCACTGATTAGCGTACACGCCTGTCAACTGATAACGCTGACAGGCTGACGCTTATTAAAATGAATAAAGCCTGGATTTCACTGGAATTCAAATCTCCACCGGGGGAAAGCAGCTAAACATAAAGATTCTTTATGTATCCTCTCCTCTACTCCTCCTCCTCCTCTTTCTCTTCTTACACAAACGCTGAGCCAACAGGTAATTTTTCAAAGGGCCAACTGGCGCTCTGTTCAAACAATGTTTACGGAGGGCCACCTACAGGCCCTCTCTCCAATCAATTTTTTAGGAGCGTCAACTACAGATACTCAAAAACAATTTTTTAGGAGGGTCAACTTCAGACACTCCAAAACTAATTTTTGGGAGGCTCACCTACAGCCATTCGACTGCAATCTCAGTCTGACCAAAGCATTAGTGGTGTCACCGCCATGCTGTGTCAGGGTAAATTTATATGTGGTTCACCTGCTACCTCAGTCTAACTTGGTCACTCTAGGTTCACCGCCATGCTGTGTCAGGCTAAATTTTTGGGTGGCTCACCGGCTACCTCAACTAACTTGGTCAATTGTGGGTGTCACCGCCATGCTGTGTCAGGCTACATGTTTGGGTGGCTCATCTGCTACCTCAACTAACTTGGTCACTTGTTGGTGTCACCACTAGACTGCGGCTACTGTTCCGCACACCACATAATTGTTCACTGGACTGTAGTGTATATAACTGAGAGAAAAAACGTACTCTTTAGACTGAGGCTACTGTGCCGCATACCACATATTGTTCACTGCACTGTAGTATATATAACTGAGAGAAAAAAAACGTGCTCTTTAGACTGCGGCTACTGTGCCACACACCACATAATTGTTCACTGCACTGTAGTATATATAACTGAGAAAAAAAACATACTCTTTAGACTGAGGCTACTGTGCCGCACACCACATATTGTTCACTGCACTGTAGTATATATAACTGAGAGAAAAAACTTACTCTTTAGACTACGGCTACTGTGCTGCACACCACATTATTGTTCACTGCACTGTAGTATATATAACTGAGAGAAAAAACGTACTGTTTAGACTGTGGCTACTGTGCCGCACACCACATAATTGTTCACTGGACTGTAGTATATATAACTGAGAGAAAAAACGTGCTCTTTAGACTGCGGCTACTGTACCGCACACCACAGGATTTTTCAGTACATTGTAGTATATATAACTGAGAGAAAAACGTGCTCTCTAGACTGCGGCTAGTGTACCGCACACCACACAATTGTTCACTGGACTGTAGTATATATAACTGAGAGAAAAAACGTATTCCCTAGACTGCACTACAGATCCCAGCAAGCCAAGGTACAGCAGTAGCAAAAATGAGTACTGAGAGGACTTTGGGCAATTTCATTGGGGTCTGTGTGGACCATGTGCTGTCCCCTTTCTGCCACCAGTCGCTGTGCACAGTGTGCAGCCAAGATGGCGGTAGCTGCACTACAAGTCCCAGCCAGCAGCCAGGAGGAGACCAAAAAAAAAGGTGCTTGTAGCCCTTAGAAGGGATGTTGGATTCTTTGTGGATGATTCCTGCCTAACCAAAACCTAAATTAAGGCCCTAACACTCTTCCTGACAGACAGCAGCTCTATCCCTAATCTCATCCAGGCGGCGTCTGAGGCGAGCAGCGCGGGACCACATTCTTATATTCCCAGGTCATAGGATCTGGCCAGACAATCCCTGCTATCGACTTGTAGGGGTTCCTTGTGATGCTGGGGGGTACCAAACACTCTCCTGCATGTTGATTGGCTGAGAAAAAGGCGCCTAACATGCAGGAAGAGGAAGATGCCATTTCCTCGAGTATCGCAATATGCTCGTCCGAGTATCGAGCACGTACGAGTACACTAATGCTCGAACGAGCACCAAGCTTGGACGAGCATGTTCGCTCATCTCTAGCTATTATATCTTGCTGGCAAACATTTTTTTTTATTTTTTGGGGGGTTTAAAGGTGGTGAAAATAGTGCTAGGTGGCCTGCAATTAACGCCACATGCGCTGCTGCAGCAAGGAGGGACATACACTGTAGGGAGAGAAGCATGCTAGGCAGGGATAGAAATCGCTCAAAAAGGACCCAAAAGCCCTTTTAAGGGCTATTATATCTGGCACAAAGCAATATTTTATTATTTTTGGGGTGTTTAAAGGTGGTGAAAATAGCACTAGGTTGCCTGCCATTAATGCCACATGTGCTGCTGCTGCTGCATGCTGTAGGATACTCTCTGTATACTATATACCTGACATACTTTGCTATAATTTCTGCTGTTAAGCCCGCAGTACTTCTTTTGCATCTTGCTGTATGACATTTGCGAAAGGAGGGACTTGTGTAGGGATAGAATTTCTATTGGCAGGGTTAGTATCATTGTTCAAAAGACACAAAAGTCCATTGTTAAATCCTTCTTCATTTTTTTTTTTGGTGGCAAAAAGAACCCAAGTGTGTCCTGTCAGTGACACTAGGTGCACAGTGTATTAGAACCATTCAAAAGTTTATGTAGCTGACATCCGTTGTTACATTTAATACCGTTAATATAGGCCATAGTTCCTCATTTGCGTCTGCAGTTTAATTTGCCCAAGGATGGAATTAAACTATAGGGATAGGATTTAGGTAGGTAGAAAGATTGTTTCTGTTCCAAAAAGACCAAAGTACATTGTGAAATACGTCTGCTTTTTTTGGGGGGGTTGCAAAAAAAAACCCAAGTGTGCCCTGTCAGTAACGCTAGGTGCACAGCGTACTACAACCATTAAAAAGTCTATGTAACTGACATCCGTTGTTGCATTTAATACCGTTAATTTAGGCCGCAGTTCCTCATTTGCGGCTGCTCTATAACGTTTGCTCATTCAGAATATTGGACATTCGTTTAAATTTTTCTGATCATACAGTTAATAAAAATCTGCACTACTGTAGTTGTGACCAAGTTGCATATATACTGTACTATACAATATGCGCAAGGCAAGCACTAAGGGATGGGGAAGTGGGGTGCTCCTGATGGTGAACGCAGAGGCCATGGCTCTGGGCGCGGTGAAACTGTGCCTGCTGGCAGACCCCGAGAAACAAAGTCATCCAAAACTCCTAGCTTGATGTCACAGTTTGCAGGGCGGCGCAAGACACAACTTTTGTCGCCACACCAGTGCGAGCAGGTAGTCAGTTGGATTTCAGCTGATAATGCTTACAGTCGGTTCAGCACCACCCCCTCTTCCACAAGGTCCAGTTTCAGTAGCCAAGAGTCTGGGCAAATGCATCCTCACCCTGATCCTCCTTCCTCCCACCATGCAGAATCTGGGCAAAGAACTAATCCCACATTCGGATATTCCGAGGAGCTTTTTTCATCACCGTTCCTTGGCTCGGGCCTCTTTCCAAGGCTGCTTGAAGTGGCACATGAGGATTCCCAACCTATTGAGCAAACACAGTCTGAAGATGATGTCGGTGAGGACCGGCAACTAGCGTCCCACGAGGTGCATGATGATGATGATACACAGTTGCCAATAAGTCAAGGGCAATTAGTGTCTCAAGAGGTTGTGGATGAGGAGGAGACGCAGTTAAGTCAGATTCTTGTTAGTTCACCTTGTCAGGAGGAGGACCGGAGTGAAGATGTGGAAGAGGAGGTTGTGGACGATGAAATAGCTGACCCAACCAGGGAAGGTGGCAAGCCGAGCGAAGGCAGCAGTACAGAGGGGAAGGGATACTCAGCACCACAACAGGCTGGAAGAGGCATTGGGGTGGCAAAAGAGAGAAGGCAGGCCATGCCAACCAGGCCCACAACTGTTCCCCGGAGCAGCCCCTTGCGGCAAGCTCCCTTGCCAAGGGTTAGGTGTTCCACAGTCTGTCGCTTTTTTGAGGAAAGTGCTGACGATAAACGGTTTGTAATTTGTAACCTGTGTCCACCACCAGCATGGTCCGCCACATGGCAGCAAAGCACCCTAAAAGGTGGGCCGAACACCTGGGTCCACGATCTGTGTCTGCAGGTCACACCTCTGCCTCCTCTTCCCCTCTGTTACCTGAAGTCCAAGACGCAGGCCCAGATGCCTCCCGCCCTGCACCTGGACCTTCGCAGGAACCATCAGCCAGCACGTCCACTTCAATGTCCCAGTGCAGCATTCAAATGTCCTTACCCCAGGCATTTGAACGCAAGCACAAATACCCTGCCACCCACCCACAGGCGATAGATCTAAACGCGCAGTTTCCAAGTTGCTGGCCCTGGAAATGTTGCCGTTTAGGCTGGTGGACACCGAGACCTTTTGCAGCCTGATGGCGGCGGCTGTCCCTCGTTACGCAGTCCCCAGCCGCCACTATTTTTCCCGGTGTGCCGTCCCTGCCTTACACCAGCATGTCTCCAGAAACATAACCCGTGCCCTGACCAACGCAGTTACTGGCCAGGTCCACTTAACAACTGACACATGGACAAGCGCTTCTGGCCAGGGATGGTACATTCCCCTGACGGCACACTGGGTGAACGTTGTGGAGGCAGGGAGCGATTAGTACCCTGGGATGGCACAGGTGCTAACCACGCCAAGGATTGCGGGCTGCCACCTACAGTAGCAGCTGTAACCCCTCCTTCTCTTCTTCCACCTCCTCCACTTCTTCCCATGCAGAATTGCCATCTTGCAGCACCACTCAGACTTCTGTCAGTAGGTGGAAGCAGTGTAGCACAGCAGTCGGTAAGCAGCAACAGGCCATGCTGAAGCTTATTTGCCTGGGTGACAAACAGCACACCGCCGCAGAGCTGTGGCATGGCATAAGGGAACAGGCTGAGCTGTGGCTCTCACCAGTCAACCTACAGCCCGGCATGGTTGTATCCAATAACAGCCGCAACTTGGTAGCGGCTTTGGAGCTGGCCAACCTCCCACACATACCATGCCTGGCCCATGTATTCAACTTAGGGGTTCAGCGGTTTCTGAAAACCTACCCCAATTTGCCTCAGCTACTGGTGAATGTGTGTCGCCTGTGTGTGCATTTCCGCAAGTCACCGACAGCTTCAGCCGGCCTGGCAACGCTGCAGCAGCGCTTGCGGTTGCCGGCTCACCGACTGCTGTGCGACCTGAGCACACAATGGAATTCCACCTTCCACGTGTTGAGCAGGCTTTGTGAGCAGCAGAGAGCAGTAGTAGAATACCAGCTGCAACACAGTCGGCGCCTTTCTAGTCAGCTTCCGCTCTTCACAAGCGACGAGTGGGCATTGATGGCTGACCTCTGTGAGGTGTTACGCAACTTTGATGAATCTACACAGATGGTGAGCGGCGATAATGCAATTATCAGTGTAACCATCCCACTTCTATGTCTACTATAAAGCTTGCTGCTCACAATAAAAGCCGATGCTCTGCGTGTGGAAGAGGTGGAAATGGGGGGAGATGTGATGTCGCCAGCCCCGGAGGTGACACACCATGGGTAAATTGATTGTCCTTTTGCACTAGTTTTTGTATTTTAGTATGCACTTGCACTTTATTAATGGCTTGAATTATTTGATGGGACATATATGAATTTTCCCTATGGTGTTCACCTTTGTTCATGCCGCCTTTTTCCTGCACTTGTTTTTACTGTGAATCATATGTATAACTAATAAAATATTTATATATTGATTACATGCTTGAATATTTAGTAGCGGTCTGGTACTCTTTGTAGGTGTTTCTTGCCTTTCCCGTGACCCTTGCGTTACACGCATATTAGGCAACACCGATTACTGGTTGTTCACCCTTCTCGACCCCCGCTACAAAGAGAACTTCCTATCTCTCATTCCTGTGGTGGAGAGGACAAGTAAAATGTTGCAAAACCAGAAGGCCCTTGTTGAAAAATTGCTCTGACAACGCTGGCGGCAGAGGAGGGGAGACGAGGGGATCACACAGCAGTTCCAACAAAGGCAGGGTGACACTCTCCAAGGCCTGGGACAGTTTTATGACACCCCGGCAGCACCCTTACCCTGATGAGCAGCCTAGTGTGACAAGGAGGGAAAAGTTTTGGAAGATGGTAAAGGAGTACCTAGCTTACCGCGTCAACGTCCTCAGCGATCCCTCTGTGCCGTATAATTATTGTGTGTCTAAACTGGACACGTGGCACAAACTGTGCGCTCTACGCCTTGGAGGTGTTGGCCTGCCCTGCTGCCAGCTTTTTGTTTGAGCGGGTATTTAGTGCTGCTGGGGGCATAATTACTGGTAAGCGCATCCACCTGTCAACTGACAATGCTGACAGGTTGACACTTCGGCCTCTCACACCGAACGTTATGTTTTGCGGTCCGCAAATTGCGGATCAGCCAAAAAAACGGATGCCATCCGTATGGCATCCGTTTTTTTTGCGGATCCATTGTAACAATGCCTATCCTTGTCCGTTTTGCGGACAAGAATAGGACATGTTCTATTTTTTTTGCGGGGCTACGGAACGGGCATACGGATGTGGACAGCACACCGTATGCTCTCAGTATTCATTTCTATGGGTCCGCATTTTTCATGTGAAGCCCGCAAAAAATACTGTCGTGTGAAAGAGGCCTTATCAAAATGAACAAAGCCTGGATTGCCCCTGACTTCTCTACTCCACCAGAGGAAAGCGGCTTAACATGAAGGAACCTTAAATCTGGCTTTTAGGGCAAGATTTAAGGGGCAAATTAGGGCAAATTTGCGGAATAGGGTCGGGCCCGTTCACCTCTATGGGCACACTATCTAGCTGAGCTGCGGCTCTGTGCCGCGGCTCTGTGCCGCGGCTCAGCAAGAAAATATAGAACATGTCCTATACTTGTCCATACGCACGGACAAGTATAGGCATTTTCAATGGGGCCGTCCGTCGTGTGTTCCGAGCGCTGCGGAACACACGTCCGGCGGCCACTATACTTTTGCGGGTCCGCAGTAATAATACGGCCATCTGAACGGGGCCTTAGGGTGTATTGAATACACTGTATTATCATGTACCCCTCCCTCTTCTTGTTCTCTTCCTCCTCTTCCTCCATCATATGAAACTGCTTATTAGGCTGCCCTTGAAGTCCACTAGCTGGGCCTGCACCCTAATTTTTTAGCCGGTCAGCTCATCAGCTAGGCCTGCACCCTAATTTTTTAGCCGGGCAGCTCACCCGCTGGGCCTGCACCATAATTTTTTAGACGGTCAGCTCACCAGCTGGGCCTGCACCACAATTCTTTAGATGGTGAGCTCACCAGCAGGCCCTCAACCATAATGTTTTACACGCTCAGCTCTGCTACATGTCACACATAATGTTTCAGATGGTCAGCTAAGCAGCATGTTAAAAATAATTTTTAACATGCTCAGCTCTGCTACATGTCACACATAATGTTTTAGACGGTCAGCTAAGCGGCATGTCAAAAATAATTTTTAACACGCTCAGCTCTGCTACATGTCACACATAATGTTTCAGATGGTCAGCTAAGCGGCATGTTAAAAATAATTTTTAACACGCTCAGCTCTGCTACATGTCACACATAATGTTTCAGACGTTCAGCTACGCGGCATGTCACCCTTAAATTTTTTTTACGGTCAGCTCGGCAGCAGCGTGTCAACCTTAAATTTTGGACAGTTTGATGGGCAGCAGCGTGTCACCCGTAAATTTTTTTTACGTTCTGCTTGGCAGCAGCCTGTCAACCTTAAATTTGGGACAGTTTGATGGGCAGCAGTGTGTCAACCTTCAATTTGGGACAGTTTCATGGGCAGCATTGTGTCACCCATAAATTTTTGGGACGTTCAGCTTGGCAGCAGCGTGTCAACCTTAAATTTGGGGCAGTTTGATGGGCAGCATCGTGTCACCCATAAATTTTTTGGACGTTCTGCTTGGCAGCAGCGTGTCAACCTTAAATTTGGGACAGTTTGATGAGCAGCAGTGTGTCACCCGTAAATTTTTTGGACGTTCTGCTTGGCAGCAGCGTGTCAACCTTAAATTTGGGACAGTTTGATGAGAAGCAGCGTGTCACCCGTAAATTTTTTGGACATTCTGCTTGGCAGCACCATGTCAACCTTAAATTTGGGACAGTTTGATGAGCAGCAGCATGTCACCAGTAAATATTTTGGACGTTCTGCTTGACAGCAGCGTGTCAACCTTAAATTTGGGACAGTTTGATGGGCAGCAGTGTGCCAACCTTCAATTTGGGACAGTTTGATGGGCATCAGCGTGTCAACCTTAATTTTTTTTTAACATCAGCTCGGCAGCAGCGTGTCAACCTTAAATTTGGGACAGTTTGATGGGCAGCAGCGTGTCACACATAAATTTTTTGGACGTTCTGCTTGGCAGCAGCGTGTCAACCTTCAATTTGGGACAGTTTGATGGGCAGCAGCGTGTCAACCTTAAATTTGGGACAGTTTGATGGGCAGCAGCATGTCACACGTAAATTTTTTGGACGTTCTGCTTGGCAGCAGCGTGTCAACCTTAAATTTGGGACAGTTTGATGGGCAGCAGTGTGTCAACCTTCAATTTGGTACAGTTTGATGGGCAGCAGTGCGTCACCCTTAAATTTGGGACAGTTTGATGGCAGCAGAGTGTCAACCTTAAATTTGGGACAGTTTGAAGGGCAGCAGCATGTCACCCGTAAATTTTTTGGACGTTCTGCTTGGCAGCAGCGTGTCAACCTTAAATTTGGGACAGTTTGATGAGCAGCAGCATGTCAACCTTAAATTTTTTGGACGTTCTGCTTGGCAGCAGCGTGTCATCCTTAAATTTTGGACAGTTTGATGGGCAGCAGCGTGTCAACCTTAAATTTGGGACAGTTTGATGAGCAGCAGCGTGTCACCCGTACATTTTTTGGATGTTCTGCTTGGCAGCAGCGTGTTAACCTTAAATTTGGGGCAGTTTGATGAACAGCAGCGTGTCAACCTTAAATTTGGGACAGTTTGATGGGCAGCAGCGTGTCACCCTTAATTTTTTAGACTGTCAACTCAGCAGCAGCATGTCACCCATAATTTTTAACACGGCCAGCTCAGAAGCAGCACGTCATCACTATTGTTTTTGAGTGTCAGCAGCAGGTCATCAATCATAATTTTTCAAGGGTGTGTCTGATGCACTCCTTTATGTGTAATAAAGGGGGTATTGAAGTGCCTGTTCCTTGTAATTTTTGGCAACCCTTTCCCTTAGTGCATAGGCTTTATGAGTGGCGGAGTCCCACAATTATACCACAATGTGAATGAGGCCCTCCTTTATATGATATACTGGTTGTATGGGAGTGCCTCATCCGTGTAATTTTTGGCAGCACTTCCACTTAACATACAAGTAAATCTATGTTTCCTAACAATATTTCCTGTAAAATCGATGTTGTCTTGGGTTTTGGGGGGGGTATTTTTGTCATTCCGTAAATGTGGCGTAATAGTCAGGCATCAGCATTAATAACAGCGACTTCGGTGTCCAAGATGCATCCAGACATCCTTCCCCTGGTGTTCCCTAACCATTTATGTGGTGTTTCCACCATTTTCTGACGTTTCCCTATGGACCAGACACCCTCCCCTCATCCGAGCAGGGGGTGCCTGGTCTTCTCCCATTGACTTCCATTATACTCGGGTGCTCAGATGAGCCTTCGAGCACCACCTAGTGTTCGGCTAGAGCACCTGAGCACCCAAACATCGGGGTGCTCGATCATCACTAGTAAGACACAAACAAGTTTACAAAAGTTAAAAACAAGACAATTGTGGTGGTCGGAAAACAGGATATAAATAAGAATGTGCAAATGCATAAATACATGGATGGTAATTAAATTACAACAAGAAATATATGGCTATAAAATAGCTTTTTACATATAATTAAAGAAACTCTAGTATACACCTGGTACACATAGAATTATGGCCAATAGACTAACTTAATGAATAAAATACAAAAGGCATACCAACCAAGAGTAAGAGACCCTGTATTAAGACAGGATTTAACTGGATTAGCCCCTGAAAGACCTTAATTTTAATCTCAGATGCTGCGATCAGCGTGGAATGCAGCATCTGAGGGGTTGCCCCCACTACATACAAAGGAATGCACTTCGTGAAGATGTAATTCATCATGAATCAAATTTCTTTGTGAAGTTCGTTGAAACAGCCAAATCAAATTTT
The DNA here is from genome assembly GCA_900303285.1 of Rhinella marina. NCBI lineage: Eukaryota > Metazoa > Chordata > Amphibia > Anura > Bufonidae > Rhinella > Rhinella marina. The sequence goes on from ONZH01007582.1 coordinate 72,051, forward strand.
TCATAACTTTGTTCATCTTTACAAGTGATAATAGGACTTGAGAACATTTGTTCAATCCTACAATGAGTATATGAAACAGAATCAAAATTTTATGTTCTTTGGTACTCCAGTTGTGGCTAAAAGTTTTGAGACTGATGCAAATTTTAGTTTTCACACAGTTTGCTACACCAGTGTTTTTGGATCTTTTTGTCAGATGTTTCTATGATGTACTAAAATAAAATTATAAGCATTTCATATGTTTTTTTTCTTTTATTGACAAGTAAATAAAGTTTATGCAAAGACTTGTGTAAGCCTCTTAGTTATCACTTTTGCCTAGTGACATTGTGCTCTTTCATGATAAAAAGGATTGCCCATCACCAAATTGATCCTGGATTGTTGGGAGAGGTTGCTCTTGGAGTATGTTATAATACTAATCTTTATTCATGGCAGTGTTCTTAGACAAAATTGTGAGTGATCACATTTCTTTAGATGAGAAAAAAATGCACACATGAAAGGTCTCAGGAGGCTTTACTGTTGGCATGACTCAGGACTAATGGTGATGCTCCTTTTTTTTCAGACAATTGTCCGTGCACATGCACGGACATTTCTTCAGATGACCCCAAAGATAAAAGTCTAAGGGGTTTAGATTTGGAGACCTTGGGGGCCATTCAACTGCTACATGATGATGTGTTTCCTTCTTTATGCACTGAAGCTGGCATGTATCCTGAGTTTTTCCAGCAAGATGGTGTACCACCACATTATGGGTGTCAGGTCCGAGCATTCCTAGATGAACAGTTTCCTGGAAAGTGGATTGGTTGTCGTGGGCTAGTTTAATGGCCTCCAAGGTCTCCCGATCTGACCCCCTTAGACTTTTATCTTTGGGGTCATCTGAAGGCAATTGTCTAGAAACTACGGATACTGGAAGCCTGTGCTAGCATTTCTTCTGCGGTGTTGCTATTAGTATGTGAAGAGTGGGAGAAGAGGGTTGCATTGACAATCCAACACAATGGGCAGCACTTTGAATACATTTTAAAGTGGTCAGAAACTTGTAAATAACTCATGAAAGAATAAAGTTAGGTTAAAACCAAGCACACCATTGTTTTTCTTCTTCTTGAAATTCTCAATAAGTTTGATGTGTCACATGACCCTCTTCCCATTGAAAAAAAAAAGTTGGATCCAAAATGGCCGACTTCAAAATGGCCGCCATGGTCACAACCCATCTTGAAAAGTTTCCCCCCTCCCATATACTAATGTGCCACAAACAGGAAGTTAATATCATCAACCATTCCCATTTTATTTAGGTGTATCCATATAAATGGCCCACCTGTATGTCTTATCTGTGCATAACCCGTGCAGATAGCACGTATATAAACACCATGGCCAAGCGTTGCAAAGTGCTGGGATTAAAGCTTATGCCCCTGCACTGTTGCTGTCAGGGATATCGTACAGTCCAGTAATGCCAGCAAGGGACCAATCAAAGTGGTCCCTTGCCGGCGATCGATCCCATTGGTTAGTCTGTGCACACTAACCAATCGGTTAGATGACAGCCTGAAATCAGGTAATGTGTGCTGCGTGCCTCTGAAATGTGGGCCCCATCTGTGCCCCCAATCTGTGCCCCCTGCATCTGAGCCATCCACTGCCACCCCCGCCGCCACTCCCCCCCTCAGCGTGCGCCCTGCCTCCAACTTGTCTTTGCCAGGCCGCAAACTTCGAGTGCCGGCATCTGTGTCCACCTGCCCCTGCCCCCATCGGAGTCCTCCTCATCCCTCACCTGTGCCCCCTTGTGAGGTACTGGTGTATGTGATGGCAGCGGCTCTGTTTCTGAGCCGCCGCCATCAGTAGTGAGTGTCAGCTGTATGCTGACACTCTGCTGTTACCCCTTCGATCTTCAAGATCCAAGTGAGACTTGATAAAAAAAGAGTGCAAAAATAAAAAAGAATGCAAAAAAAGAAATAAAAATGTAAATTATAAAAAAATAAATTGGCTTTTCCCATATCTGGTCTTTTTTAATAGATTTAAAAATGAAGGGGGGCGTGACCGGATGCCGAACAGAGCAGACGCCTAAGTGAGGAGCTCCGTACCAGGCACCACAACGGCTCACTCATTCCGCTGCAGATCGCTCATTTGGCAGATTTCAACAAGAGATTTTGTTTCTATTCTCCATCTGGAACCTCCACAACATGACTCGAGGCAGGAAAAAAGGTACTAGCCCTCCAAAACTGACGGCCTTTTTCCACCCGGCCCAGACGCAGTCACAAGATGGCGCCGATTCCCGCCACACTGCGCACTCCTCGCCAGCGTCTGCACACAGTTACTCACCCCAGACAGCGCCTGAACAGACATCACCGAACTCCACTCAGCAAAGATCCCCTTCCATGGCTGGATCCTCTATTCAGAATGTGAGTAACTTGTCTGCCTCTATCCATACTATCCATAACGCTACTCCAGATCCACATGCACTATCTCAGGCGCCATTACAAGAGATTAAGGCAATGCTCCACGAGTTGAAGGACTCGATACACTCGGACATTATAGGAAGCCCTCTCCACTATACATGCTGATTTGGTAGCCATAGGAGAGCGCACAGCGCATCTGGAAGATAAAATGGAGGAAATAGTTGTAGCCCACAACAGCTTGGTAGACACAAATAATGCCATGGAGGATGACATCGCAGCTATGAGGCTGAAACTTGCTGATTTAGAGGACCGTTCAAGGAGAAATAATATACGGTTCAGAAATATCCCTGAGACGATATCTGACTCTCAACTTCAGGACTATTTGAAAGATCTTATGGTGTCATTTCTGCCTGAAGCATCAGATAATGATCTACTAATTGACAGGGCACACAGACTACCCAAGCCCAAATCCCTTCCATCTCAAATACCTCGCGATGTCCTAGCACGTATACACTTTTACCAAGTAAAAGAGGCGCTACTAAAGGCAGCGAGCCAAAAACCATCTATTCCTGATCGTTTTCAACAAATTTCCCTGTTTTCAGATTTATCCCCTGCTACACTCTCAAGACGCAGGGAATTTATTCAATACACAAGAATCCTGCGCCAAAATGAGATTCCATACAAATGGGGCTTCCCCGTTAAATTGATTGTACGCAGAAATGGGATCACTCATACCCTCATCACACCTAAAGATGCAGAAGCAGCATTGAAGAAATGGGCACTGCTGAATATAGAAGAACACGCAGCAACTTCTCAAAGTTCCCCGCCTAAAAAGAAACCTACTCTTCTCGCACAGGAATGGACAAAAGTTGGAGCCTCTTCCAAAGCCTAATTTCTATTTTTCCTTTTTTTCTGCTATCTTTCATTTATTATTCTACCTATCCTGTCACTCTCCGTTTTCTGCCCTAATGTTTTGATCTGCCCCTGATTGTGAAAAAGTCGCAGATCTGTATGCCTTTCCCACTGTACTAAGTGCCGGTCAGAGTATGGCTAGACCTAAAAGCTTCTTTACTATTGTGGTGATCTTACCACATTTACCTTTGTTCTATATCCAAATTTTCACCCCCTGAAAAGCATATTGATGACCTCTCATAGTGACTTTAATGTTATGTTTGAATCCATGTTGCTTTGGTTTGTTTTTTCTTGTTTTTATATTACAGCTTCCGTGACACTTGGAGTCAAGAACCTCACTAATTTGGACAAATACCTTGGGACTCCTTTCCATAATTACCTAATACCGTTGGTCAACCATCAGGCCTTCAGAGCTGAACTACTACAGGTTTTCCCACTAACCACTTTTTGTTATCTCTTCCATACATACACACTTGATAATGATGTGATGATAACAGACAAAATAATCAATGTATTCTTCCTTATGTAAAATGGGTATAAAAATACTTTCTCTCAGTGTGAAGGGGTTAAATACCCCCTTTAAAAGGTCTATAACGTGGTCTGAAGTCAAAAAACAGAAATGCGATATTTTGTGCCTCCAGGAGTCCCACCTAAACAAAGATGATGCCTACCGAATGCATAACCCTCTATTCCCTCATATGTTTCATGCTCATGCGTCACACAAAAAAAGAGGTGTAATTGTGGGTCTTAGAAATACTGTGTCCTTTCAACTACACAAACAGGTTCTAGACGATGATGGAAGGTACATCATATTGGTCTGCTCCCTTAACAATACCCTTTACACTATAGTCAACTTATATGCGCCAAATAAACATCAGATGAGATTCTTTAGAATGTTACTTGGCAAACTATCGGAGATCAAACAGGGTTCCCTCCTTGTCTGTGGGGACTTTAATTTGCCACCTGACCCCATCTTGGATAAAAATCCCTCTCATAAAGATAAAAATGCCTTTAAACTACAATCTCTTCTCCACAAAGAAGGCCTTTTTGATGTGTGGAGGGCTCTCCATGTAGATGAGAGAGACTATACATTTTTCTCAAACCCACATCACTCATACTCCAGAATTGATCTATTCCTATCTGATAAATGGCTCTTGCAAAGGGTACTTCAAGTGAATATTCACAATATTGTTTGGTCAGACCACGCACCCATTACCTTAATCATCAAAGAACAATTTGATTCTCCATTTACTTCCCCGTGGCGTCTCAACAATTCCTTACTAACTAACACCTCTGCTCATGAACTTACTACTAGTGCACTCAAGGAATACTTTACTGCAAATGACAATAGCCAGATCACTGATACGACCTTTTGGTGCGCCCATAAAGCTGTCCTTAGAGGACATTTTCTGAAATTAGCCGCAGTTAAAAAAAAAACCAGATTACAAATCATAGAATCTCTGCTAAAAACATCCATACACTAGAACAAGAACATCAAAAAACTCTCAATAAGGACACTCTAGCTAAACTCAAAAAAGCTCGTTATCAGCTTTACCTTAATTTCCAAAGCAACTATGACTTCCACCTTCGTGGAACCAAATCCTTCCACTACAGTCAGGGCAACAAAGCCAATAAACAGCTGGCTAGAAGAGTCAAAAACAGAGAAATAAAATCCAAAATTCCATTCTTATATGATCATACCAACCAAAAAATTCTCAACCCCAAATTAATTTCAGAAGAGTTTGCTTCTTATTATCGGGACCTTTATGGTCTTCAAAACTCAACTACACTAATCCATCCTAATAAAGAAACTATAAATAGCTTCTTGAACTCTGTTTCTCTACCAAGTATTAACTCCCAACAGTTCGATTTACTTAATTCTAAAATTACCCTTCCAGAAATAGAGCAGGCTATAAAATCATTGAAACTAAACAAAACCCCTGGCCCAGATGGCCTAACCAACGAATATTATAAGCAATTTGCCTCCACACTCGCCCCATACCTTCTTCGCACTTTTTCCCAAATAACAGAATCGGGCCATATTCCTTCTGAGATGCTACAAGCATTAGTCATAACACTCCCCAAGCCAGGAAAAACCCCAGATAAACCTTCAAACTTCAGACCAATTTCCTTACTTAACACTGATCTAAAACTATACTCAAAAATTCTTGCCTCTAGGTTAGTAGAGATTTTACCACATATCATTAATAATGATCAGATTGGCTTTGTCAAAAACTGTCAATCTTCAGATGGGACGAGAAGATTTATTGACCTTTTGGATGTGGTTCATTCTTCTCGGACGCCTTCTCTGCTTCTTTCCCTTGATGCGGAGAAGGCGTTCGACAGGGTGCATTGGGAATATATTAGAGAGGTTCTTTTGAAATTCGGTATATCTGGCACTTTTCTAAAAGCGGTGATAGCTCTTTACTCCTCACCCACTGCCATGGTCTACTCATCCAGCTTTCTCTCTAAACCTTTCAACATTCTAAACGGTACTCGACAGGGCTGTCCCCTTTCACCACTTATCTTTGCACTGGTCATGGAACCATTTGCCCAACATGTCCGCTCTTCACCACAAATTTCTGGTGTCACCATAGGTAATGTGGAACATCGTATTGGCCTTTTTGCAGACGATGTAATCATCATCACCTCCAACCCTCTAACTTCTCTTGCAGCAATTAATGACATTATTGATGCCTTCAGTCTAGCTTCCTACTACAAAGTGAATATTTCCAAATCCCAAATCCTAAATCTGGGTTTCTCCAAATCCATCATGACCAGAATTAAAAATACTCATAACTTCTCTATTGTCAAAGACTCCTTACCATATTTGGGCATCAACCTAGCATTTCCACCTACCAACCTGTTCTCTAGTAACTTCATTCCTTTACTTCAATCTATCAAACAAAGCCTTTTGGCTTTAAAACTCCAAAATCTATCCTGGATGGGTAAACAACCAGCTATTAAAATGGTGATACTACCTAAAATAATATACATAATGAGGAATGTACCAATACTTCTCCTTAGTTCATATTTATGCAAACTCCAATCTTTGTTATCACATTTTCTATGGGGTGGGAAAAAGCCAAGAGTCAAGGCATCAATAATGGTCCTACATCCTTCGCAAGGAGGTCTGAACTCTCCTTCCTTATTCCATTACCATCAGGCTACTATTCTAGACCAAATGAGAGCTCTTTTTTCACAGGACACCTCCAAAAAATGGGTCCAGATAGAGTCACATCTATTGAAACCTCACACTCTATTAAATCATCTATGCTCTCGCTCACATTTTAAATCGCCTCAGCAATTACCTTTCCTAACTATAGAAGCAATGTTCCAAACATGGAGAAATTTACCTGGGAGTGCGATGTTACTTCCCACTAAACTCAACGATTCACCATTAAATGTCTGCGAAATAGCCATTCCTGATTTGAGTCTGGAGGGGTGGAGATCTGGAGGGCTGACAAAAATCTCCCAACTCTGGAGGGATAGTGTTTTTGTTTCTTTCTCACATCTGACTGAGCAATTTAATATCCCTCCTAGAGACTTCTTCAAATACCTACAACTACGCCACCTATTTAACTCACTTAAACCCATAACATTGGGTTCCCAGAACCATGATCTTAAAAAGTGGATGTTTTCTCAGAATCCATTCAATAGAGGCATCTCTAAAGGATACCAAGCACTTAAAAACTTTCTGGGAGACCCTCTGTCCTTGGTAAAGGACAAGTGGCAGGCGGACCTCCAGGTCTCTATATCCTCTGAGCAATGGCTTGAATCGTACACGATCACCTCCAAGATGTCTAAAAATATAGGTCACCTTGAAAATGCTAGGAAAATATTTTACCGTTGGTACTTCACCCCAGTCTACTTAAATAAGATATTTCCTGATGTCTCGCCCACCTGCTGGAGATGTTCTTCACATCCCGGCACCTATATGCATATATGGTGGACGTGCCCTATTGCCACTGATTATTGGAGGGGGGTGTTTGGCTTGATATCCCATCTCCATGCTTCTACAGTAGAGCCCTCTCCATCATTAGCATTACTATCTATAGGTATTGGGATTTTCCCTTATCCACTTCAAACAATCACAGTGCATATCCTTTTCTCTGCCAGGATAAAAATGGCTATCTGCTGGAAACAAAAGGAGCTTCCGCTAATCTCTAGAATTGTTAGAGAAATAAACAATAACTGCTGGTATGAGGGTATGTTTGCTCGTTCTCAACACAATCTACCTTCCTTTAGGCGGAGATGGGATGTCTGGTTGTCATCTAAACACTGCTCCTTACCAGATAATTTATTCTAAATAAAGGAGGATGTAATGGTTCTTACAATGTCCTAGAAGTGAGTTCCTGTAATGGTATCTCCTTTTTTTTTTTTTTCTTGTCTCCTTCCTCTATGTGACTGAGAAACGGAAGTTATGTGTTTAAATTGTTTGTTTCAACTGTATATGTACAATGGTATGTTACTATTTTTGTACTTTACTATTCATTACATTTCCCGCACATGTAGCGGGTGTTGTACAATTTTATTTGACCCACTAGTTTGAAAAATAAAAAACTTAATGCTCAAAAAAAAAAAAAAAAAAATGAAAAAAAAAGAAAATAAACTACACATAATTGGTATCGCTGTGTCTGTAGTGACCTGATCTATAAAATTATCATTGTACTAATCCCGCATGGTGAACATTTTCAAATAAAAAAAAAATGATGGAATTGCTGTTTTTTTTCCTTACCTCCTAAAAAATTGAATAAAAGTGATCAAAAATGCATCTCAAAAATGATACTAATAAAAACTACAGCCAATCCCGCAAGAAATAAGCCCTCATACAACTATGTTGACAGAAAAATAAAAAAGTAATGGGTCTTAGATTTTGGTGATGCAAAAAAAAAAAAAAAAAAAAGGTTTAACAAAAAGTGATTGGTACAACGTGAAAAAAAACAATACAAATTTGGTATCACTATAACCATATAAACCCACAGAATAAAATTATCTTATCAAATATACCACATGGAGAACCCTATAAGAAATAAAAAAAAAACAACACTGGCACGATTACAATATTAGCCCATTTCACGTCATAAAAATTAAATAAAAAGCAATCAAAAAGACAATTATACCATTGAAAATGACAGCCCATCCCACAAAAAAGGAGCTCAGAACGAAAACTCCTCCTCACAGTTGTCCCCCACAATGATTTGGGAAGTGCATAAAGCAGTTATATGAGGAGAACTGATTTCGCTAGGTAGCTATGTGAAAAAGCAGAGGAGACGTGAGACAGATGAGCTGATGGGTAAGATTAGTAAACTTGAGTGCACTCACAGGCATTCTCTTTCAGTGCAATCCCTAGCTGAGTTGACCTCACTGAGGGACCGCTTGAATCAACTTATGAATCTAAAAGCTACTAAAGCTTATCTATATGCGAAACATAAGGTGTACATTCATGGCAACAGGGGCTCACGCCTGATGGCCCTTATGGCCAAAAAGAGGAGAGAACAATTATATATTCGTGAAATTAAGGATCAGCAAGGGAAGGTCTATCTCACTACTGAGGAGATTGCTAGTCAATTCGAACAATACTACTCTGATCTCTATCACCTTAGACCAGAGGAGCCCGCTGATAGTCAGAATGGACGGACACAGATCGATGGATTTTTGCGCTCTCTAAATCTCCCTTCTCCTACTTCTTCGCAACTGACTTCGTTACAGGCCCCGATTTCTATTGCAGAATTACACAGAGCTTTAAAAGATTCTCCTAATAAGAAGAGCCCAGGGCCAGATGGCCTCCCGATTAGCTACTACAAAGCTTTCCCTGACATATTGCTCCCCCAAATGCTTTTGGCATTCTCGGCAGCGGCGAGATACAAGGATTTTCTGGCTCAGGCATTGATGGCACATATTATGGTGCTTCCGAAAGAAGGGAAAGATGGAAGACTCTGCAGTAGCTACCTTCCCATTTCTTACTAAATGCAGATGTTAAACTTTACGCTAAGATCCTGGCAAACCGCCTCCAGCCCCTCCTTCCCTCTTTGATAAATGCTGAACAGGTGGGTTTCATTAAAGGGAGAGAAGGGAAGGACAACACTCTTAGAGAACTGCACTTAATCCAACATGCGAGAACGAAGAAACTTCCCTTGGCCCTCTTATCTACAGATGTGGAAAAAGCCTTCGATAGGATAGACTGGGTCTTCATGGAACGGGTCTTATGTAGATTTGGTATTCCGGAGGTCTTCTCCAGGGCGATCTTGGCGTTATATACCTGCCCATCTGCCTCTATTCGGGTGAATGGCACCCTTTCTGCTCCATTCCGCATCTACAATGGGACTAGACAGGGCTGCCCTCTATCCCCCCTGTTGTTTGTCCTAACCATGGAAGCTCTAATTCAACATATCTGTCAACATCCTGATGTCAAAGGGGTGGCAGTGGGAGGGAAAATGCATGTGACTGCGGCTTTTGCAGATGACCTCTTGGTCTTGACGTCCAACCCACACGTTTATTTTCCGATACTATCTGACATCTTTGACGTCTTTCAATCCCTCTCTAATTTTAAAATCAATTCTTTCAAATCACAGGCTTTGAATATTTACTGTCTATCTGGGATGGTTGAGGAAGCCAGGGTAAAGGCCCCTTTCACATGGGCTCCAGAGTCCATTCCATATTTGGGAATTCATCTCTCACCTACCCCTGACAATTGGTTTTCATTAAATTACACTGCCTTAGTGACCTCCATAGGCAATACCATGGATTCCTGGAGGATACCTTTTATCTCTTGGTTAGGTAGGATAAACCTGTTAAAAATGTTAATTATTCCAAAAATTGTATATCTACTGCAAGTTCTCCCAATCTTTTTACCGCATTCTTTCTTCTTAAAAATGCGTAGCATGTTTCTCAAATACATTTGGAACAAGGGCATCTGCCGTATAGCTCATTCTACATTAATTCAACCTAAGGACAGAGGTGGAGTCGGTCTCCCTGATCTTGAGAAGATATATGGTGCAATTCAGCTGGGCAGATTACTCGACTGGCACAAACATTTTTCCAATAAGATGTATGTAACGATCGAGGCAGACGTAGCAGGTTTCTCATTGACACAGCCCCTTTGATGTTTTGGAAAAGTATGTCCCAGAACCAGGAGCTATGGCAATTCCCGTCCCCTATGATGAAACTTGGGGACTTACTAGGGCTTTCTACCCCATTTAATAACTCGTGGTATTCTCATCAAATTTTCCTCAACAAAACATTACTATGTGACGGGTTGGAAGACGGTATTATGCTAGAGTCCGCCCAATTACAGGAGAAATCTGTGGGCTCGCGCCTAGATTTTCTCACTTGTTCCCACCTGCTTGCAAGCTTTTCTATCCTCCCTAATAAAGGGAATCTGGTTGGGGATCTTTCTTGGTTTGAAGAACTAGCAGTTCACCAATCCAACACCCCCAAACTGATTTCTAAACTATATGCGGCTTTGGTAAAACCTTCCTCACCCTTACGACTACCATATGTCGATGCTTGGGAAAAGGAGCTGGGTGTCACTTTGGCACTTGACGAAATTAAGGAGACTTACGCTAAATGCTGTGGCCCCTCCAGATGTATTACTCTCCAGGAGACGTCCTATAAGCTTGTAAGCAGGTGGTATAAGACACCTGTTGCACTACATTCAATGTTTCCTTCATGTCCACCGGTCTGCTGGAGGTGTCAGGCAGGACTGGGCTCCTACACGCACATATGGTGGGACTGTCCCCTCATTAAGCCCTACTGGAAAGCTGTGAAGGAGATTGTGAGTAAGGTGTGCCCTGGGTCCCCACTGTTAACGCTTAAGATACTATTTTTGAATATCACACCGTTTACTCAGACGAGCTTCAACGCTCCCTTGTGGAGACAGTTAGTGCTTATAGCTAAAGCTATGATACCGCTTTATTGGAAGCAGACGATTTCTCCCCGATAGTTCACTGGGTTCAAAAGGTAGGACAGGTAGCGAGATTAGAAGAACTCAGCGCTTCTTCTCCACGATCTCTGTCCAGATTTCGAAGAACTTGGAAACCCTGGTCTGACTTTGTGTCTACTGGACAATTTCAGCGCTTACTGTCGATCCCATAATGGGAATCATGTGGCCGATATCTCTGGCTATTTAATCTCCCCCGCACGTTCCACTTTCTTGTTATATACTGTTGTTCTTATATTCTGCATCGTTAGCCGCTATTGGCTATTGATTGGCGAAGGGCAGGAGACCGAGTGGCAACTTGACCCTACCTGGCTTCCTCTCTCTCCTTTAATGAATAATGTTTCTTTAATTTGTAGAGTACCATTTTGTGCAATAACTTTACGAAGCAATCGATTGTACACGGTTTTCTTTGCTTTATTAAAAAACTTTAAAAAGATATTACAAACAAAAAAGGATCTCAGTGAACAAAAATATAAAAACGTTATGGCCTTTAAAATCTATTTCGGTAAATTCCATGTTGTAAAATGCAGATGCCGCTCCTTTCCTTTTGAATTCTGCCGTCTGCTCATACAGCAGTTTACGAAGACATATGGGGTGTTGCCGTGTTTAGGAGAAAATGGGTAACACATTATGGGGTGCATTTTCTCCTGTTATCCCTTGTTAAAGTGAAAAATGTGGGCTTAAGTGACTTTTTCTTGTAAAAAATATAATTTTTCACTTTCACAACCAAGTGTTTCTAAATATTATGAAACGCCTCTGAGGTAAAAGTGGTCATTACACACTTTTGGGGGGGTTCTACTGCAGAGGTACCCTAGTGTGCCTTTAAATATGACATGATACACAAAAGCCAATCTAGCTAAATCTGCTCTCCAAAAACCATATGTTGCTCCTTTCCTTCTGAGAACTGTTGTGTTCCCATACAGCTGTTTATGAACATAAACGGGGTGTTTTTTGTAAATTGCAGGATCAGGGCCGGGGAGGATTGGCCATAGACCTTACAGGGAAATGTCCCGGTGGGCCGATGCCCAAGGGGCCGCCTGGATCCTCCTCACAGCCGGCCAGTGGAAGTTTTTGGGGATGTATTTTGTGATAGACTGTGGTATTTGACTCTGTTGGGGCGGTATAATGTGCCACAATATGGTATTGCTGGCTCTGCCTTCCATAAATTTGGACCCGACTATGAAACTGGACCATTTTTAGTTTTTTTTCCAGGGCCACTTTAAGTTTCCAGACCGCCCCAGGATCAGGGTAATAAATATTGAGGTTCGTTTTGCTATTAACCCGTGCTATGTTATAGGAAAATTGGATTAAAATTAAAAATCTGTACAAAAACTTAAAATTGTAAATTTCACCTCTATTTTCCTTTAATTCTTGTGGAACACGTAAAGGGTTAACATAGTTTGAATAACTAGTTTTGAGTAATTTGAGGGGTGTAGTTTCTAAAATGGGGTCATTTATTGGTGGTTTCTATTATGTAAGGACCTCAAAGTGACTTCAGAAATTAATTGGTCCTTAAAGTCGGTTTTGAAAATTTGAACATTTCTTCTTCTAACACCCTAAAAAAATAAAGTGTAACTTTCAAAATGATGCCAACATAAGGTAGACATATAGGGAATCTTAAGTAAAAACTATTTAATGAGGTATCACTATCTGCCTGTAAGGCATAGAAATTACATTTTTTTTCAAATTTTCTGTAAATTTGGGATTTTTTATAATATAAAGGTAAAACTTATTGACTTAAATTTACCCCTAACATCAAGTACGAGATGTCACAAGAAAACAATCTCAGAATGGCTTTGATAAATAAAAGGATTCCAAAGTTATTAACACATAAAGTGACACATGTCAGATTTGGAGTTACCAGTTGAGGGTGTTTCCCTGCAAAGTATGACACTATCCAATCAGTGCTTCCAGTGTCAGGCTGTGCAGGGACACCCCCTAAGTGGTAACACCTACATAGCTGGACCTTCATTGCAAACTGCTAGCAATTAATTTACAACGTCCATCAGGACTCATACAGGAATGGCACAACATAGAATCATAAGAATAGATGCTCCACAATTTTATTAGAAAGGTGTTGCCAGTAGCTAGTGACCCAGGCATGTCACATGAGGTTTTGGGTCCACTTTAAGGTAGAATATTATTGAAATATGAATAACATTTTTCTACTATGCTACTGTGCAGCAAAAAAAGTGTTCATTGCCTTTTGTATATGCATTGAATGAAGTGTCCTTTTATAATGACTTTGGTTGTCTGTTCCTATGAATAAAAATAGCTTTAGAGAAAAAAACAGTGTGTAAAATTGACACAAACATGCTTGATGATGCCTTAAAATGACATTCCCTTTCAATAGTACTAACACATTGTCAGAATGAATCACAGACGCAGCATAAAATGCATCAAGCTGAATGTAGACAGGTACACAGAAAGTGAGTGAATGGTATGGAAGATTTCAGCACCTGCAGGGCAAACAGTACAATTTGCCTTTCTAATCAAGTTTATGTTTAGTTATAGATTTTTAGTTGCTTTATAGAACATAAAAGATTACAAGGACAAATATGATTTATGATTCAAGACTATCATCAGTTGACTAGTATTATTTTATTATTCACACTGCTGAGAAAATCTTGTGCATAATGCATAAGTTGTCTTTTAGATGTTTATTTAGGCAATCCCTTTTTAAAATAAAATTGCCCTGCAGATCAGCTGATCATTGTGGATTTGGTTTATCTAAACCATTGCCAGGGGAAGCTGCACCAATTCATCCCACTGAATTGATATTCATGTGATACACAGTTGCATTGAGTCCATCAAAGTGTGTGTTTCGGGCGGGGGTGTAGTTTTTTTTTACAGATGCTCTCATCTCTAATGGGGTCTTGAAGAGGTGACTTCAAGAAATGCCATTTCCCAAACCAATTAGCCATACTGCAAAGGTAAATATCTCAGAAATAAAAGAAATGGCAACTGTGTGGACTGCAACAAAACACAGAATGCACACACAAGTAGAAAGGAAGTTAAATCTAAAAATACAAGATCAGCTACTCAAGAGAAGATTCTCAGAGCTGGATCAATCAACAACAAAACAGCAGTGATATATAATTAAATACCATGATTTTACTTCCGTAACTGAAATATGGATTGATGGTTATGCAAATCCCATATTGGAAGCTGCATTACAAAAAAACTGCTTAGTGCTGCACAGTGAGAGACCCGGAAAAATGGGAGGTGGTATAACTGTCTGTTTTAGATCCAGATCAGAGATAAAAATGTTCTCCATTGATGCAACCAACTCATTTGAATAGCTAGCTCAAATTTCTGCAGTCAAAACATAGGAAAATTACTAATCTATTGAGCCCCAGGCGAGCCCCATGCATCAGCATCTGTCAATCTCAACCAAAAAGTATCATATGTTGATCATACTAGAAGATTTCAGTGCTTTTATAGATGACTGCTTCTTATGGTTTTGAAAAGAGCTACCTGTTATACTGGATAAACTAGGCTTCTCTCGCGCAGTCCATTCAGCTACACACAGAAAGAGTTACATTCTATATTCAATATTTTATACAGGATTAAAAATCTCCAATGTATAGTATCAATAAATCCAGTTACATAGTCAGACCATCATGTTATCAATTTCTGATTAAACTCTCCAGCTGCCCAACACCAAATCAAAGAACCAGTAAAGCATAGGATTCTTAAAGGATTATCTTCTCAACATATTAGGGACCAAACTATTCACCATTCATATGCAACTTGGTTTGACAATTCCCTCAAGGAACATAGAAAAACTGCATGAAGCTTGAATGTCAGCGGAGAAAACATCAGTGTCCAAAATAAAAAGTTAAAATCTAATTTGCCCTCCACCTCACAAATTATCAATCAGTCATAAATAAGAAAACAATTCACCTTTTTGTCACAAAAGACAGCAAATGCAAGCAGCAGGCAATCACAGCTGTTCCCCACAGTTAGTAGGCTGTGCATCTCAAGAAAAATGTGCCCATTACTTCATGGACAAAGTTTCTGCTAGCCAGACTGGCACCCAAAAAAGCAACAACCAAGAATGATATTAATAGTCCACAGTAGTAAAAAAAAAAAACCTAAACCCCATGGTCCTAATTTGATCTGGTAGCTGAAATAAACATCACAGGCATCCTCTGGAGTCTTCAAAGAATAACATACAATCTGAATCCAGGACCAACATTACTCCTCTTGGAGTGTCAAGGACTGTTTGTTCCACAAATCAAGAACATAGTTAAATGTTCTATGCAATGTGGGATTTTCCCTGATCTACTAAAGGCAGCAGCCATTACGTTCCTTCTAAAGAAACCTTCCATGGAACGAGTGTCACGCTACGGTGTGGGAGGGGAAACTCCACACCGAGCATACACCGATACACTACAGTGAGATGAAAACCGATCAGCAGGCAAGAAGCCAGTGGCAAGGAAAACCACTGAACCAAGTGCACCGGAAACACCAAAAACCAAACCCAGAGGGCAGAAACCCAGTGATCCCCGTTCTTCACAGAGCCCCAGATGGTAGGGATGCACTTATCCAGAACTCACTGGCTGCACCTCCAGGAAGGTCCCAGTGCACCTGGCAACTTACCTGCTGATACTGTTGATAGAAGCACCAGCAGTCCATACACCAAAGACTGAGCCCAGGCACATGTACTGGAACCCGAACACCTAACAGGACTCAGTACACACAACAAACCCAGGAACCAGCTCACCGGCAACAACTCACAGTATCGCTGTTCCCCCTCCGGGGAACCCTGGAGCCCTCTCACCGAAGGCACATACATACAGGGAATGTCTGGACTCCATGTCAGAAGACGCATGGCAGTCACAGACCAAACACCCACCCGTACATAAACCACACACCACATAACCAGGATAAGGGAAGGGGATGGGAAGACCTCGATGACATATTAAGTGGCCACAAGGACTGGGCAGATGGAATCCCAGGAAAGGTGCATAGCTCCAGCACCAACGGAGGCTGGAGCACAACTAACCCACCAGGCTAGCAACAACAGAATAAAAGCACCTAGTGACCACACCCAGGTCAATATGTTAACCCCATGAGAACCAGACAGGGAAGGAGGGAAGTATGCAATCAGGGAGCATACCAGCAACCAAAACTATACGTTGCCCCTGGAAACCACGGCCTACTACCGCAGCCAGAATGCCAAGACACAAACATGAGCAACATGGAAGCCGTGTCACGGAGAACAACCGAGACACCACCAATTTACACGTTGCCCCTGGCAACCAGCATACAACCAAATCCGGAATACCAGGGCACAAACATGAGCAACATTGAAAACGTGTCACGATAACCACACGGTACGTGACAACCAGCTGCTATGAGCAGCTATAGACTTGAGTCTGATCTGCCCTTCTTAGGGAAGAGATACAGATGTAGCAGCACTAGGGATCACAGGAGAATCGCGTGAGCGCAGAACAATATCGTAAATAGAGTATGCATCTGATGATTTGTACGCTAATGCTACGCATTGTATGCTAATGCGTACAAATTTGTATGCTAATGCTATGCATTGTACACTAATTCGTACAAATTCACCTATTTAGCGTACTTTTACTGCGAGTGAAAGGAGTGAAAGAGGAGAAGTCGCGATTCGTTAGCAACGCTATGCGAAAACAGTAATCGCTAGTGCTGCTACATCTGTAGGGCTGCTCGTATCCAGTTAGACAACAGACTGTTTAGGTGATTCCATCCCTTTCAAGTCTGGCTTCCAGAAAAAACAGCATGAAATCAGTACTTAAAAAGTACTAAATGACCTGATAATGGCAAGAGAAAGGGCGAATGTACCATTCTCATACATGTAGACCTTTTAGCAGCATTTTTTTTTTTTTTTTTTTTATGAAATCTTTATTTGTAGTATACGGCAAATAAATCCAAACAGAAACAGAAACATTCAATTTAAATGGTGGCAACATGCCACGGAGTCTCAGTCATTCACATGATACAGCAATATGGTGAGAAAACATAAGTATGTTCACATGACAAGCTTACTTTCAATGTCAGCTACTGCTGTACATATAAGGTGTATTCATGTCCCGTCAACTGGTGTTGGGACAAAAGGTAAACCCTCGACACAAATATCCTATCTTGACCTCAGTTCCTGCTCGCATTAAATGATTGAAGCCACTCATACCAAGGAGACCACAAGATGAGGAATTTATCGTGGGACAGAGATTCCCAACTAGACAATTCCTCCAACCTGCAAATCTCCTGAACCTTGCCGATCCACTCCTGCACCGTGGGAGCATTGACAGATAGCCAGTGCAGGGGAATCAATAATTTAGCTGCTGCAAGAAGATGCGCCAACAGTGAGTGACGCTCCAGCTTGCAATTGGCATCTGATAAATTGAAAAGGACCTGTTCTAGCGAAATTGGACCCTGTAAGGAGCAGATCTTAATTATGTATTCTATTATAGAAGACCAGAAGGGAATTATTCCCGGACAAGACCACCAAATGTGATACATGGTGCCCACTGCAGTGTGGCATCGCCAGCACTCCGGAGTGAAAGTGGCATTTGCCTTATGTAGTACATCAGGAGTTTTGTACCACTTGGTGATAATCTTATATGAATTCTCTTGGATGCGAATGCATGGAGAGAAAACATGAGAATTTTTTAGAATCTCCAGTGCTTCCCCTTCAGAAAGGGACCTCCCCAACTCTCTTTCCCAACCTAGGAGAAAACCTGGTTTGTGAGGAGCAGCTGTTTCCAATATCTTTTTATAGAAAGCCGAGATTACCTTTTTCCTAGGGGAAAGCGTCTGGGTGTAGGCATCATACCAGGTAGGAGTGTAATCACTACTAGTTGTGTCCAAATATTTCTGGCATATCAGCTTAAAATGAGAATAATGTAAAAAAGACCATTTGATTGGCCCTAAGCAGGCCTGAAGGCTATCTATATTAGGGATCATTCTTTTCACTAGAACATCCCCTACTGCTCTGTCCGCGAAGCATTCCCAAATACCCAGAGTATCTACATAATCCGCTTGTAGATAATACGGCAATAACTTCATGGGCAAGAATGGTGATGGACCAAGGGGAAATCCCATAAAGGCATAAAACCAATTCCAAGTGTGTAACACTCCTTTACACCAATGGGGTGCAGCTTGACCTACTAAGGCCCAGCGTGACTCATGCCAGAAGGCCGCCTGGATCCGAGGAAGCAGCTTCAGTCTGGCAATCTGAATGCCTAATTTGACATTAAATGGATTAACCATTTCAGAATGTAGTCTGAGTTGAATGGCCTTGTAATATGAGGTGATATCTGGAAGGCCAAACCCCCCTTGGTTCTTATGAAGAATGAGAGTGGCATGGGCTATTCGTGGCCTACATCCTTTCCAGATGAAGGAGGAAAAAGTTCTACGAACTGACAGCAGAAATGATGCTGGTAAAAATATTGGTAGTGTCTGCATTAAGTATAACAGTTTAGGCAATATAAATGTCTTTAGAAGGTTTTTCCTCCCCATCCAGGACATGAAAGGGATTGCAAGGGACTTCAATTGTGTCTTAATATCCTCTAACAGTGGAGGATAGTTGATCTGGAAAGCTGCTTGCAGGTCCTTAGGAATTTTAACCCCTAGATATTCGATGAAAGAGTCATGCCACTTAAAAGGGTACTCCCCCTTCAATCCATTTATCACCCCTGTAGGGATATTCACCCCCATCGCCACACACTTGGTTAGGTTTATTTTAAAATTAGACAATTGCCCAAATTCGTCAAATAATGCCAAAATCGCAGGAAACGCCCGAACCGGGTCTGATAAAAAAAGTAGCATATCGTCAGCGAAAGCTGCAACCGAATGTGTAGCTGACCCAATAACTAGTCCCTGAATCTCTGCACTCATCCTGATCTTTTGGATCAGTATTTCCAGGCATAAAATAAATAGGGTAGGGGAGAGAGGGCACCCTTGACGGGTTCCATTGCTTATCTGAAAAGTAGAGGAAAGGACCCCATTCACCCTGACCTTTGCACGCTTTTAGCAGCATTTAACATAGTTGGCCTTGACATATTAATACACAGATTTAAGAAGTTTTATTAAATTGATGGTACAGTTCTTCACTGATTAAGTTCTTTTCTGACTGACAGGTGACAAAAAGTATTGATTGCGTAATTAGTCTCTTCACCAGTTTGCAGACTGGTTGACAGATGTTGACATCGATGGATCCTAGCAGAGAAGTCCAGGCCTGCAGGAGAAGGAGTGGGGAGCCAGCACCAGGAAGCAGGTAAGTCATCTTCCCTTTGCAGGTCTGGCAGAATGGGAGGGTTTGCCAAACCCCTCCACTCATGTATGCACAACTCTTTTAAAGCTTTGTTACATACTGTATATTCATATTTTATACAGTCTAGCTACCCCACTTAAAAGGTCTACAGTGTGCAGTACACATGTCCTGAGTTATCCTATAAGGAATTCAGCCTGTTGGTCATTCAACACAGAACAATAGGTCTTTGTACCTGCTCACTAGTACTAATATTAACAA
>ONZH01007583.1:0-89229 GCA_900303285.1 Rhinella marina
TTAGGCTAGTAGTGGTGGCACCCCTGCTGATCCTGGTGTGGCACAGGTTGCACACCACAGTCCGTCGGTCATCCTCACTTCTTTAAAGAACCTCCAGACTTGCGAACATCTAGGCCTCGCCACGGGAGCTTCACTACGTGAAACAGTTGCTGCTGATGCACCAGCTCTGGCCCTGCTTCTCCCTCTGGCCACACCACTGCCTCTTACAACCTGTTCTGGTGCAGCACTCGCCTCCGCCTCAGAAGCACTGTTTTCACTCGGCGTATCAACCCAGCTTGGGTCAGTCACCTCGTCATCCTCCGATTCCTCAGTCTGCTCCCCCCTCGGAATTCCTCCCCTTACAACAACTTCACCAGTGTCTGACAACCGTGTCTCCTCATCGTCTGACACCTCTTTACAAACTTCTTCCACTAACTCAACATTGTCATCATCATCATCATCACCCACAGACTGCGACAGTTGGAACACTTGGGCATCGGGAAAGAGGTCAGCAGCAACCTGAGAAGTGGTTTGTGACTCTGGGAAGGGTCCAGAAAACAGTTCCTCAGAGTATGCCGGATCGAATTCCAAATTTTCCTGGGAGGGGGCAGACTGGGGGGAAGGAGGTTGAGGTGGAGGAGCCAGAGGAGTGCTCCCTTGGGTAACGTGGGTGGACTGCGTGGAAGACTGACTGGCGGACAAATTACTTGAAGCATTATCCGCAATCCACGAGAGCAGCTGTTCGCACTGTTGTGGTTTCAACAGTCCTCTACCACGTGTCCCTGTAAGTTGAGAAATGAAGCTAGGGAGTGTAGCTCTGCGGCGTTCCACAGCTCCCTCATCAGCAGGTACTGTTTCACCCTGCCCAGGACCGCGGCCTCTGCCCCCTGCAGTAATTGAATGCCCACGCCCTCGTCCTCGACCCTTAGCCCTGGGGTTCAACATTTTCTGTATATAAGTGTATTCTATAAAAAAAATAAAATAAATGGGCCTGGTGTACTGAAACCCACAAACTTGTTTAGTCTGGTTTAATTTTGTGACGTACAGAAAGTGTCACCTGGACATAATATACGGTTTGGAGTGAGTGTGCTGAACTGTGACACACAGAAAGGTTACACGCAGCTGTGTGAAATGGATTTGTATCACTCAGCTAAAACAACAAAAAAACTAATTTTTTTTCTATCTTTTGTTTTAATATTTTTTTAGTTTTGTTTTTTTGTGAACGTGACGTGCAGAAACTATCGTACAGCTGACTGACACCCTAATGACGGTGGCTATTTAGACTGCGACCCAGACAAATGTCGCACAGAGATTTTTAGGATCAAGCTTTACACGTGACAGGTAGCAAATGACTTGGTTGTATTCGGTGACGTACAGAAAGTGTCACCTGGACAGAAAATACGGATTGGAA
This sequence comes from Rhinella marina, assembly GCA_900303285.1. Classification (NCBI taxonomy): domain Eukaryota; kingdom Metazoa; phylum Chordata; class Amphibia; order Anura; family Bufonidae; genus Rhinella; species Rhinella marina. Next base: position 1,391 of record ONZH01007583.1, read on the forward strand.
AGAGTGTGCTGAACTGTGACACACAGAAAGGTTACACGCAGCTGTGTGAAATGGATTTGTATCACTCAGCTAAAACAACAAAAAAACTAATTTTTTTTCTATCTTTTGTTTTAATATTTTTTTTTTAGTTTTGTTTTTTTTGGAACGTGACGTGCAGAAACTATCGTACAGCTGACTGACACCCTAATGACGGTGGCTATTTAGACTGCGACCCAGACAAATGTCGCACAGAGATTTTTAGGATCAAGCTTTACACGTGACAGGTAGCAAATGACTTGGTTGTATTCGGTGACGTACAGAAAGTGTCACCTGGACAGAAAATACGGATTGGAAATAGTGTGCTGAACTGTGACACACAGAAAGGTTACACGCAGCTGTGTGAAATGGATTTGTATCACTCAGCTAAAACAACAAAAAAACAAATTTTTTTCTATCTTTTGTTTTAATATTTTTTTTAGTTTTGTTTTTTTGGGAACGTGACGTGCAGAAACTATCGTACAGCTGACTGACACCCTAATGACGGTGGCTATTTAGACTGCGACCCAGACAAATGTCGCACAGAGATTTTTAGGATCAAGCTTTACACGTGACAGGTAGCAAATGACTTGGTTGTATTCGGTGACGTACAGAAAGTGTCACCTGGACAGAAAATACGGATTGGAAAGAGTGTGCTGAACTGTGACACACAGAAAGGTTACACGCAGCTGTGTGAAATGGATTTGTATCACTCAGCTAAAACAACAAAAAAACTAATTTTTTTTCTATCTTTTGTTTTAATATTTTTTTTTTAGTTTTGTTTTTTTGGGAACGTGACGTGCAGAAACTATCGTACAGCTGACTGACACCCTAATGACGGTGGCTATTTAGACTGCGACCCAGACAAATGTCGCACAGAGATTTTTAGGATCAAGCTTTACACGTGACAGGTAGCAAATGACTTGGTTGTATTCGGTGACGTACAGAAAGTGTCACCTGGACAGAAAATACGGATTGGAAAGAGTGTGCTGAACTGTGACACACAGAAAGGTTACACGCAGCTGTGTGAAATGGATTTGTATCACTCAGCTAAAACAACAAAAAAACAATTTTTTTTCTATCTTTTGTTTTAATATTTTTTTTTAGTTTTGTTTTTTTGGGAACGTGACGTGCAGAAACTATCGTACAGCTGACTGACACCCTAATGACGGTGGCTATTTAGACTGCGACCCAGACAAATGTCGCACAGAGATTTTTAGGATCAAGCTTTACACGTGACAGGTAGCAAATGACTTGGTTGTATTCGGTGACGTACAGAAAGTGTCACCTGGACAGAAAATACGGATTGGAAAGAGTGTGCTGAACTGTGACACACAGAAAGGTTACACGCAGCTGTGTGAAATGGATTTGTATCACTCAGCTAAAACAACAAAAAAACTAATTTTTTTTTCTATATTTTGTTTTAATATTTTTTTTTAGTTTTGTTTTTTTGGGAACGTGACGTGCAGAAACTATCGTACAGCTGACTGACACCCTAATGACGGTGGCTATTTAGACTGCGACCCAGACAAATGTCGCACAGAGATTTTTAGGATCAAGCTTTACACGTGACAGGTAGCAAATGACTTGGTTGTATTCGGTGACGTACAGAAAGTGTCACCTGGACAGAAAATACGGATTGGAAAGAGTGTGCTGAACTGTGACACACAGAAAGGTTACACGCAGCTGTGTGAAATGGATTTGTATCACTCAGCTAAAACAACAAAAAAACTAATTTTTTTTCTATCTTTTGTTTTAATATTTTTTTTTTAGTTTTGTTTTTTGTGAACGTGACGTGCAGAAACTATCGTACAGCTGACTGACACCCTAATGACGGTGGCTATTTAGACTGCGACCCAGACAAATGTCGCACAGAGATTTTTAGGATCAAGCTTTACACGTGACAGGTAGCAAATGACTTGGTTGTATTCGGTGACGTACAGAAAGTGTCACCTGGACAGAAAATACGGATTGGAAAGAGTGTGCTGAACTGTGACACACAGAAAGGTTACACGCAGCTTTGTGAAATGGATTTGTATCACTCAGCTAAAACAACAAAAAAACAAATTTTTTTTCTATATTTTGTTTTAATATTTTTTTTTTAGTTTTGTTTTTTTGGGAACGTGACGTGCAGAAACTATCGTACAGCTGACTGACACCCTGTTAACGGTGGCTATTTAGACTGCGACCCAGACAAATGTCACACAGAGATTTTTAGGATCAAGCTTTACACGTGACAGGTAGCAAATGACTTGGTTGTATTCGGGGACGTACAGAAAGTGTCACCTGGACAGAAAATACGGATTGGAAAAGTGTGCTGAACTGTGACACACAGAAAGGTTACACGCAGCTGTGTGAAATGGATTTGTATCACTCAGCTAAAACAACAAAAAAACTAATTTTTTTTCTATCTTTTGTTTTGGATTTTTGTTTTTTTGGGAACATGACGTGCAGAAACTATCGTAGAGCTTACTGACACCCTAATGACGGTGGCTATTTAGACTGCGACCCAGACAAATGTCGCACAGAGATTTTTAGGATCAAGCTTTACACGTGACAGGTAGCAAATGACTTGGTTGTATTCGGTGACGTACAGAAAGTGTAACCTGGACAGAATATACGGTTTGGAGTGAGTGTGCTAAACTGTGACACACAGAATGGTTACACGCAGCTGTGTGAAATGGATTTGTATCACTCAGCTAAAACAACAAGAAAACTGATTTTTTTTCTATATTTTGTTTTGGATTTTTGTTTTTTTGGGAACGTGACGTGCAGAAACTATCGTAGAGCTAACTGACACCCGGTACTACTAGCTACTGACGGTAGCTATTTAGACTGCGACCCAGACAAATGTCGCACAGAGATTTTTGGGATGAAGCCATACACGTGACAGGCAGCACATGACTTGGTTGTATTGTGTGACGTACAGAAAGTGTCACCTGGACAGTTATATATGGATTGGAGTGAGTCAGTGCTGAACTGTGACACACAGAATGGTTCCACACTGCTGTGTGCAATGGATTTGTATCACTGAGATATAACATAAAAAAAATAAAAGGGGGTTATACATGGCGATAGCTGCACTACTAGTGCCAGCCAGCCAAGTGACAAAAAAAAAAAAAAAATGTCTTCTAGCCCTTAGAAGGGCTGTTGGGTTCTTTGTGGGTGATCCCTGCCTAACAGACAACTAAATGCAGGCCCTAACACTGTCCCTGAAACGCAGCAGCTCTATCCCTAACGACATCCAGACGGCATCTGAGCCGAGCACCGCGGCCAGTCGGTAGTATATTCCAGGGTCACCTGATCAGGCCAGCCAACCCCTGCTATCGACATGTAAGGGCCCTACGTGATGCTGGGTGTACCGCAGAGTCTCCTGGCTTGTGATTGGCTGTGTTTTTAGGCGCCTAAAAATCACGATGCGGAAGTTGCCATTTCCTCGAGCATGGCGAGATACTCGTCCGAGCAGCGAGCACGTACGAGTACCCTAATACTCGAACGAGCACCAAGCTCGGACGAGCATGCTCGCTCATCTCTAGTCAGGACACAGCACGGAGGGGAGAAGACCAGGGAAGGTAAGTACAGCCGCTGCTGCGCTGTTCTTACCTTCCCGTGCATCCCGCATGCTAATGACCGCTTCCATAATGGAAGCGGTCATTAGCATTTTCTGGCAGGGGGCCGAGGCACACACCAAAATGTCCTGCGAGCCGCAAATTAAGTTCCAAGGAGCCGCGGGTTGGCCACCCCTGCCCTAAAGTATCAGGAGCAATTATTTCATGTTCTCTACTTGTGTAGTTTTCTCTTCGTCATTCAGCCAGAAGTGATGGTGTATCTTTGAATACCGTAGGTCCGTGCCTCCTCCTCCTTCCTAACCTGACTGTAGAATGTATATAATGCTCCAGTTCAATGTTCCCCTTTCACCAACATATGGCAGACAGCGTAAAATACTACGGCCAGAGTAGGAGAGCTGCTGGTAGAAGAAAGTCCTGCGGAGAGGAGGGCGTAGGTAGCACTTAACAGGAGTAAGGGTACAAGGGGTTTGGTTTTAAGCCTGTATCCCCCTTGTGTATGCCCCTGAACTGAATCCAATATATTTATATATGAAACCCTCATTAAAGCCTATATAATATTTGCATGCACAGTTAACAATCTTTCTCTGTGTGGTGAGATAAATATGTTCTCCCTGTGGTTGAACTACCAGCTCACCACTAGTGCTTGCATTGGCCTTGGGAGTAGGAGATCCTGTTTCTGGGAAGAATCTCCATGTATTTCTGTTGCATAGTTTGGTGCTACCTCATAGCCTTGATATTTTTATACATAACTTTTTATAAACCAGTGCTATGGTTTTGTTGCTTTTCTTTTCATTTTTCTTTTTCATTTTTTAATTGAATTTCTAAACACAGTTTTGTTGGTTGATAACTTTTCTATCCATCATTTTTTTTACAGAGTACATTGTAATCTGATCATATAATTGTAATTCTTATTAGCAATTTGTTTCAGATCCGATACTAACTGATCAGTTCTAAGGGATTTGTTTTGGGGTACAGATAAAATAAAAAAATAAAATAAAATATGCTTATTTGTACACCTATTAATTATACAAAATTTGCAAAAGGTATTTGGAAAGAAAAAGGTACAATTACATAATATCTGTGGCAATATACATTGCTAGTGATGCTTGATAATATGCTTATTTGTACACTTAGGCACTGACTGTAGAAACTTTGCAACAGGCTTTTGGAAAGAAAAAGGTCTGCAATGTCTGCAAAAAATACACATACTCTGACAATGATGCTGGAAAATATGATTATTTGTACACTTATTAAATGTAGAACATTTGGGACAAAAAGATGCAATTAGGAAATGTCCTTGACAAAATATATCCTGAAAATATGTATTAAATGTAGAAACTTTGCAACAGGTCTCTGCTCAGCACCTTATATAGTACCGAGTATACCTGTAAATATCCTCATTCCTGATTAGTTGTGTGGTTGAGCTCAAGGCATTATGGACAAGACCACCGTCCAGGGTCCCACCCAGTGTCATGTGAACCTCCATCACCATCTTGCCCTGCCTTGTTTCTGAATATGATATAGAAAATGGGTAGTACTGTTTTGCATGATTTGTCAAAATGAATCGACAAAAGTTCGGCTTCATTTGGAAGAAAAAAATTTGTGGAACGGATGCTGACCAATTTTCCAGACGTGTGAATGGACCCTTATGCAGATGATTACATATTTGTCCTATTATGTTTTGATCCAACAGCAAATGTATACAATGTTCCTATTCTTTTCTTAAAAAAATTGCTTTAAGACCAGAATATATCCATAGTATAGTGCAGTGTAACAGGCAGTATGGTGGCTCAGTGCTTTGCACTGGCGCCCTGCAACACTGAGGTCCTGGGTTCAACACCTCCATGGAGTTTGTATGTTCTCCCTGTGTTTGTGTGGGTTTCCTCCCACACTCCAAGGACATACTGATAGGGAACTTAGATTGTGGGGACAGTGTAATGCTAATGTCTGTAAAGCACTGTGCTATAGAAGAGCACTAAATAAATATAAAGGCACTATATAGTTGTAGACTAAACATACAGAGTAGCCAGTGTGTAGGGTCTGTGAACACTGCAGAACTGCAAGATGCTTTTATAGTGCCACGTCTTTTTAGAATTTGCATATACTGTATATTTGTACTATATACACATATACTGTATATTCTGCACTATATTGGTTATTCAGATATTATTACTTATGTCACTGCAAATGCAGCATACTGTACTGTAAATGTTCACAAAAAAAAAACTCTACAATTTAGAGACAAATAAAACTTACTATCCATAAGGGCTGTTTCACACAACCTGGGAAACATGACCCATGTGTTGGCCACATCTTCTAGACTGACCGTGGCTCCCCTGACCTGAACTGATTGTATCATGTTTATGTTGCAGTCAGTTCCTATCAGATCACAAGTCTATTGTACTGTCCTCACATCATCGTGTGAGTACAGTACATTATACCCTCGATCACAGGGAAACTAGCTGTATCAAATATCTCTATGATGCAGCCAGTTTGGGTCAGGGAAGCAGTGGTCGGTCTAGATGATGTGGCCAACACATAGGCCATGTTTCCCATGTTAAGTGAATCAGCTCTAGGGCATACACGATGCAGCCACGGCAGCAGGATCCACATGTGGCTGAACCTTGATTTCTGGACTATACCAGTAAATGTTGGCCAGCACTTGTACATGCTTTTTGTTTTAAATGGCATGTACAGTCATGGTCTGGCAAGTGCAGGTTCAGCCCAACAATTTGCAGGGAGCCGCATGCGGATTTCACTGCAGCCGCCGAATCGTGTATGGCCAGCCTTGCTGTACCTATGCAACAAGTGATACCGAGACACAGATGACACATGAATATAGATGTTATGGGGATAATTTACCATTTCCCCCACAGCAGTTTTCTAAAATTAAAAAAGTCATAAACACCATGTTTGCAACTTTTTTGAGACAAATTTTGTTCCAAGTGCTACCTCTCTGCTGCCTTTGCCACTTTCCTGAAAAGAGGGCATGGTGAGGATTAGAGATGAGCGAAGCGATTCGTCGATTCGTTGATTCGTATCGAATCTTGGAAATTTTCAGCTGCGAAGCGAATCCGAATATTAGGTCATTCGCTTCGGCTTTGTACGCATTCGCTACGTAGTTGTCCTATAAATTATACGCTATTGCTATGTATAAGTTACTCTATACGCTATTGCGTACAAATTCAATTCATTAGTGAACTTTTACTGTTAGTTCGTTTATCGTGCGCAAAAGCCCGGGAAGAAAGCGGTCACCTTACCTAGTGGGCAGGGCTTGCTCTGATTGGCTCAGGTCCGGTAAGCCAGTGATGCATCACTTCTGTTGCAACTGCTGAGACGAGCAGAAACACTGTGTGTGAAGTTCTGAGACTCTGAGACCTGTTTTGTGAAAATTGGAATCCATATTACACATATCAGAGATACTGCAGGGCAAGTGCAGGGCCAGTTCAGGGCTAGTAATTAATCAGGCAGGGAGAGAGAGACAGGGAGAGATAGGGAGAGACAGTGCAGGGCCACAGAGTGAATTGAAAAATGTCTGGAATGGATAAGCAAAAGGGGTCCATTTCCAGCCAGACCTCGATCTCTAAAAAAAGGAGAAGGTGGCAGAGCCAAAGGACCTGTAGCCGCATCTACTAGTAGTATTCGCAATACTTGGCCATTGTTCTACCAGACTAACCCACCAAGATGCAAAGTTGTAGTGGAGGAGAAAGTGGATGAGGTAGTGGAGTGGATGGCACGCTCATCTCAGTCTCATCCGGATGATCTGCTGTCATCTGCTGATATAGTATCCATATGAAGCCAGGGGTCAGACTAAGAGCGTTCCTCCTGCTCCACCATTCCTCTCCAGCAAAGCCCATCATTTTCGTACGCAATTTGTAAGCTCAACGTATTCAAAGAGGTTGTGTACCTTTTTTACCTGAACGTTCGTTATTAGTGTGCAAATGTTCGCTAAAAGCCATATAATTACGTATATTTTGTACGCAAATTCAACTAATCTATTCGTCGAATATACAAATCAGCTGAATATACAAATCAATATAAAATTTTGCATGATTCGCTCATCTCTAGTGAGGATAGGTTCAGTGAGCCCAGCATATTTATCTTCTTTTTCGTCAGTTTTCTGGTATAAAGGAAGACTGAGATCTATGTAAACTCTGGCATAGATTCCAGTTTAGGTGAATGGACTGCTGGAGGTGTGCGCCTCATCATAAATTAGGCATAGTCTATGGAAGCACACAGGGATATCATAGACCAGTGTAAAACAAAGGTCTATGATAAATCTCCCCTGATGTGTAAGTATGAACTTCTTAATCTGGGACTTTGTCTGGATCAGCCAGCCATCTGAGCTGATATTGTAAAAAAGTATGGAAATGTTAATTATTAGTACTTGTCGTACTTGTCGTTAGTCAAAATTAAAATCGTTAATGAGCAAGCATTACAAATAAATTAAAATCGCATTTAAATCCTTAAGTCAGACGGATTTATAGGAAAATCTCAGCTTCTGCCTCATTAAAGTAAGATATATACTGAATCATAAGATGATTTATGGAGTATAGTGTTCCAGTTAGAGAATTGAAATGGAAAGAAGGAATTCAATCTCTCTCCTTGTATGACAAAATCAGTTTCTTAAGCCTTTGCTTTAGTCTCTGCATGGTCTCATCCACACAGAAGAGGCCACACAGGCACTACAAAAGAGAGATCACATACGATTAGTCACATATATGGTGATTCCTCATCTTCTATCTAGTACCAGTCTGTGGGTGAGTCACATATTTAGCAGAGTTTCAAGCGAAGACGTTAAATGTTCACATAAGTGGGGGATCAGAAAAACGGTCAAACAGTCAAACAGCCGTGTGGATTTTGATGTATTAATAAAAATCTTACGTTGGGCAGAAAAATCATCTCATTTGTATTATGTAGTAGAGAGCCAAAGTTGTATTTAAATCATCTTTTAAATGCAATGGTCAGTATATTTTATGTTCAAGGGACATCCTTAAAGGACTTTTCCATCGAAAATATTTATGCTATGCCTGTTGGATATCTAGTCCATATGACAGAAATATCTATAGTTCATTTAAGGAAAAATAGACTCTGACATATATTTCTCATGTTTTCCTACCAAAAACTTAGCCTAATGTTGCCTTGACAAAGTCAATCAGACAAAGAACAAGACAGCCTGTATAATATATGACATTCTGAAAGTAGCTGTTCCCTAATATACAGTTACATAATATTACCTGACCATACAGCAGAGAAACCAGTAGAATGCATAGTTTCTAGTCAAAAAAGATAAATTTATTTAAAAGTCCATAGAATGGAAACAAAGAGGGAACCACGGCTGATATAGAGCATGTAAATATGTACAGAGGGCATTGAATAAGGCATAGTGGGAAAACAGAATAGCAAACATTGAGATGTCATTTCAAAATCTTTCTGAAAGATGTCTTAGAGGAAATGCAATGAAAATTGTTTAGCATGGAGAATAGCATAGGCTCCAAAGACCCTAGGCTGAGGCTATGCTGAGACTCTTTTAATCGCTACTGATTTATCGTTTACTATTAATTGACAACTACAAAATTTATGGAACTCATTAGCCCAGAGTTACTAATCATGTTTAATTGGTAGACAGAGTAAATTTGGGGGCACATCTATTAAAGTGTAACTGTCATTATTATTTTTATTACTATTTACTAACTGTCATTACTATTTTTCTAATAGAAATATACGATTTTAGTAATTAAAGCATATTACAAAAATGTTTAGTATCACTGCGCCTACACATTACAAAAATGAAAAAAAGAATGACAGTTACAAGTTAACCCTTTCGCGCACGGAGGTTTTTTCGGTTATGCATTTTCATTTTGCGCTCCCTGCCTTCAAACAGCCATAACTCTTTTATTTTTCTGTTCACATAGCTGTATGAGGGCTTATTTTTTGCGGGACAAGTTGTACTTTCCAACGCCACCATTTAATATTGCATATGGTGTAGTGGGAAGCGGGAAAAAAATTCCAAACCGGGTGAAATTGCAAAGAAAACGCTATTCCGCTACAGTTCTACGGGTTTCTTATTTACAGCGTTCGATGTGCATTAAAACTGATCCACTACTTTCATTCTACTGGTCAGTACGAATCCGGCAATACCTAATATGTATAGTTTTTCCTGCGTTTTCATAGTGATAAAATAATTAGAAAGTTGCCCTTTTTTTTTTCCTTGTCAAATCTTGACCCCTATAACTTTTTGGTATTTATGTGTACAGAGCTGTATGGGGGCTCATTTTTTGCGGGATGATCTGAAGTTTTTATTGACACCATTCTGGGGTGTGTATGACCTTTTGATCACTTTTTATTTAATTTTTTTTAGAAAAAAAAGTGACAAAAAAACGGCAAATCGCCATTTGGACGCTTTTTTCCGCCGCACAATTCGCCGTATTGGAATTTTTTTTTAATATTTTAAAAGTACGGGCGTTTTCGGTCATGGTGATACCCATGATGTCTATATTTATTGTTATTTAGGTATTTATTTTTTAATTATACGGAAAGGGGGGTGATTTGAACTTTTATATCTTTTTTTATTTTTTATATATTTTTTAACATTTTTTTAAATTTTTTTTCTACTATTTGAAAGGTCAAATATGGGCTGATATATTGTGGCTTTTTTTTTTTCTTTATGAGCAATTATGGGTTTTATAGACTCAGAAATCCAAGAATTGCTCATTTCTTATCCTGGCCTGCCATCTAGTGGCCAATTGCACTTTGAAAACTGTAATCCTCACCAGCGAGGATTACAGTTTTCATATGGTGTACAGAGACCCCGATTAGCCACACGAGGTGTCTGTACACCACCCGGAAGCGACCACGTGATCACGGCATCTAGGCTCCCAGGAAGACGCCGCCGATGGCGGTAAGTAGCGGCAAGTCTCTGCTTTTAGAAACAGCAGAGACTTGCCGGCCATGACGCCCGCCGCACCCGCGAGCGGGCGTCATGTGCCCGCATCGCCCCAGCGCCGTACATGTACGGCGCTGGGCGCGAAGGGGTTAAAGGGGTTGTCCGGGTTCAGAGCTGAACCTGGACATACCCAGGTTTTGACTCCCGCAGCCCTCCTGAACAGGGCTGGATCGCGCAGGGCAAGGGCTCTTTTGTTTATAAACATTCACTGCCGGGCGGAGGCTTCCGCCCGGCAGTGAGTTCGGTGACGTCACCGGCCGTAATTGGCCGGCTTTAGCGCTGCCCTAGCCGTTTGAATGGCTAGGGCAGCGCTAAAGCCCGCCCATCAGCGCCGATGACGTCACCGGGCTCACTGCCGGGCGGAAGCCTCCGCCTGGCAGAGCCCGGTATGTCACCGGAATCGGGCTAAATTCCTTTGCCCTGCGCTAATTAGCGCAGGGCAAAGGAGGGCATCGGAGCATAGGATGCTCCGATGCCCTGTTCAGGCGGGCTGCCTGGGTGAATTGAAAGGTATGTCCGGGTTCAGCTCTGAACCCGGACAACCCCTTTAAGTTTTAGACTCCGGTCTTAATAAACCCCTATGCTGGCGGTGGTTCAGCCGAAGTTATGAAGAAGTGCTGACCTCTTCATAACTTTGGCGGGTCATCTGGCAGTTCTAAATGTAGGACAGCTTCCTTGCTAGACCTTTTTCCACGCCTAAAACATGCATAGAATATGGTAAATGAGATGGGCCTGCCGGCCCTCACCCTTCACCACCCACACTAACCGTTGTGCTGCCATCTGCTCCTGAAATTCGCTTAATTTAGGCGTATTTCAGATTAATAAATGATCCCCTTAGGTCTTTAAAAGGTGCAAAATTTATCATAATGGCTAACGCAAGATAAAAAATCTGGTGCATCTTTAGACTCTCTAGTCTAACTCATACCACCTATTTGTTGGCTTAGTTTATGTTAAAAAATTTTCCGCATGCTCTGAAAATGTGCCAGTATGCCCTGAAAATTTGTGTCAACTGGGCAGAAAGTTGTCTCAACTCCCAGTGCACCAAAAAATCTTTCTCAATGTGCCAAAAAAGGGTTCCATTGTGCCAAAATTCTGTCCAAAAAAAACTTTAGACCAGTTTTATGTTGGTCTAATCTGCGGCACTTATATGCACCAGAATTGTGGATTTCAGCTACGTAAATACATCTTAAAGCTAGACAAAAGCTGACCATGCCCACATTCCCATTTAAAAACAGGAAATTGCAAGGATGTCATAAAAAATTATTCTTTCTAAATAATAAATATGCCTAAAATGACATGAGCCACACTTTTCAGATGAACAGCACCACAAAAACGGCACTCTTAGCATAGTAAATGTGGGCCGGTGTATTCCTTTGGACTTGAGTTGTAGCTCGATCTTCAAAAAGTGTCACTATAAAAAATGTTGGTGTAGCCTTAGCCTCTAGAGATGAGCGAGCATACTCGTCCGAGCGTGATACTCATTCGAATATTAGGGTACTCATAAGTGCTCACTAATCGAACGAGTATCTCGCCATTCTCGAGGAAATGGCATCTCCCGCCTTTTGAATTTTTGGCGGCTATAAACTCAGCCAATCACAAGCCAGGAGAGTCTGCGGTACACCCAGCATCATGTGGGGCCCTTACATGTCGATAGCAGGGGTTGGCTGGCCGGATCAGATGACCCTGGAATATACTAGTGACTGCCCGCGGTGCTCGGCTCAGTCGCTGCCTGGATGTCTTTAGGGACAGATCTGCAGTGTGATACAGGGAGAGTGTTAGGGTGTTCTACTAGATTTGTGTTAGGCAGGAGTGATTCTAAAAGAACCCAACAGCCCTTGTTAGGGCTACAAGACCCTTTTTTTTTATCTGCTTGTGGCTGGGCTTGCTGGCACTAGTAGTGCAGCTACCGCCATATTTGCAGCATTTTGCAGGGAGAATGGAAAAAGTTTATTTTTTGGCTCTCAGTGACACGCATCCATTTCAAAGTGGGACAATTTTTTTGTGTTTCATTGAAATAGGCACAGTCTGCAGAAGATTTTTTTCTGTTTAACTGATAGATAGTGGAAGTCACAGTACAAAATCCTTTTGTTTGCTCTCAGTGATACAAATCCATTTCATACAGCTGTGTGGAACCATTCTGTGTGTCACAGTTCAGCTGGCCAGTCACCACAAACCACAATCCGTATTTTCTGTCCAGGTGACCCATACTGTACGTCACGTAATCAAATACGGTCTTTTGCTCTCACTGATACAGCTACATTAGAAAAATCTCTGTGCGACATTTGTCTGGGTTGCAGTGAAAATAGCCACAGTCAGCAGGGGCTGATTTTGCTCTCTGATATATTCTGCACGTCATGTAAAAAAAACAAAAAAAAAACTTTTTTTTTTAAATCTCAGTGATACAAATCCATTTCATACAGCTGTGTGGAACCATTCTGTGTGTCACAGTTCAGCTGGCCACTCACCACAAACCACAATCCGTATTTTCTGTCCAGGTGACCCATACTGTATGTCACGTAATAAAATACGGTCTTTTGCTCTCACTGATACAGCTACATTAGAAAAATCTCCGTACAACATTTGTCTGGGTTGCAGTGAAAATAGCCACAGTCAGCAGGGGCTGAGTTTGCTCTCTGATATATTTTGCATGTCACGTTAAAAAAAAAAAAATTTTTTTTTTTTTAATCTCAGTGATACAAATCCATTTCATACAGCTGTGTGGAACCATTCTGTGTGTCACAGTTCAGCTAGCCAGTCACCACAAACCACAATCTGTATTTTCTGTCCAGGTGACCCATACTGTACGTCACATAATAAAATACGGTCTTTTGCTCTCACTGATACAGCTACATTAGAAAAATCTCTGTGCGACATTTGTCTGGGTTGCACTTAAGCAGACCAAGTCTGCCTAATCTAATAGTTTCAGTGTAATTGCTCCATACTGCACAGTACGTAATAAAATACATAATTTTGCTCTAACTTATCCACCTATATATTAACTTGTTCAGATTGAACAAGTTTGTGGGTTTCAGTACAGCAGGCTCATTTTTTTTTTTTTGTATATATAATACACTTATATACAGAAAATGTTGAACCCCAGGGCGAAGGGCCGAGGACAAGGGCGTGGGCATTCAATTACTGCAGGGGGCAGAGGCCGTGGTCCTGGGCAGGGTGAGACAGTACCTGCTGATGAGCTACACTCCCTAGCTTCATGTCTCAACTTACAGGGACACGTGGTAGAGGACTGTTGAAACCACAACAGTGCGAACAGCTGATGTCGTGGATTGCGGACAATGGTTCAAGTAATTTGTCCACCAGTCAGTCTTCCACGCAGTCCACCAACGTTACCCAAGGGAGCACTCCTCTGGCTCCTCACCTCAACCTCCTTCCCCCCAGTCTGCCCCCTCCCAGGAAAATTTGGAATGCGATCCGGCATACTCTGAGGAACTGTTTTCTGGACCTTTCCCAGAGTCACAAACCACTTCTCAGGTTGCTGCTGACCTCTTTCCCGATGCCCAAGTTTTCCAACTGTCGCAGTCTGTGGGTGATGACATTGTTGAATTAGTGGAAAAAGTGTGTAAAGAGGTGTCGGACGATGAGGAGACACGGTTGTCAGACAGTGGTGAAGTTGTTGTCAGGGCAGGAAGTCCGAGAGGGGAGAAGACTGAGGAATTGGAGGATGACGAGGTGACTGACCCAAGCTGGGTTGATAAGCCGAGTGAAGACAGTGCTTCTGAGGCGGAGGCGAGTGCTGCACCAGAACAGGTTGGAAGATGCAGTGGTGTGGCCAGAGGGAGAAGCAGGGCCAGAGCTGGTGCATCAGCAGCAACTGTTTCACGTAGTGAAGCTCCCGTGGCGAGGCCTAGATGTTCGCAAGTCTGGAGGTTCTTTAAAGAACCAAGGCCGTTCACCTCCTGCGGGTCCCACCACTGCTCCTTCCCCTGTGTCACTCGCTGCCTCTGCTAGTCAACCCCCTGCCCAGGACCCCGGCATGAGCGCCTCCCGCGGGAAAACCACACCTTCGCCTCCACGATCCTCCACAGCGTCCACCAATGTGTCCCTGCGCAGCATTCAGCTGTCTTTACAGCAGACGCTGGAGCGCAAGAGGAAATACAGTTCAGTTTTTTTACCTTACCCACTTCATTTGATTTTTATGTTGGAAAAAGTGGAACAGGTGCTTCAAATATGTGGCACTCGTTCTAAACATATCTCTCAATGTATGTACACAAGACAACTGGCAAAAATACATTGATAAATCTCCTGCTTCTCTTCAAAGCTAGCTCGCTGCCTGCAGCCACCACAAGGGGGAGCTCATTTAATAGGAATTAATACAATTACCATGGAAGCTGTAATAATCTCTCTGCTCTAGTGGCAGCTGTGCAAAAATACAGTGTTTTTACATAGGGAAGAGAAGAGTAAGTTCTGTGCGAGTCCCCCTCTCCCCGTACCCCATAGCACTAGCGTTGTGTGCCACTATTGCACGTATGCCACTGTCAGTATGTATCAACAATGATATGCAAGTACATACATATTGGGCTCAGCTTCATTAGGATACAGCTGTAAACTGTGGCTACAACTGAGCCACAATGATTACAGGAAGTTGGAGGTATTCTGAGACACACCTCCTGCTTCACCATTGGTTCAGTTTGTTGCTCTCTCCCTCCCCTATGCATCCACAGATCTGCTATTGTATAGGAACACAAGTCAGAGGGCCTGAACAGCTTATTTATTTTACAGAAAGGGCAGAAGGATTCTAAATTACAATGAAAATAAGATGATTATCAGGTAGCTGTTGCACCTATACTGAGGCAAATAAACTTTTCATAAGGGGGTATGGAGGGTCATTAAATGAAAATCTTGATTCTGATTAGTTGAATGTTAGGTATGGAGGATTTTAAATTACAATCGTTATCAGTTATCAATCTGATGTAATACTGTATTTATATAATCAAAACCATACCCAACCACTAAAAGAAGGTGAGTAGAATTTGGTATTCCTAAATATGGCAGAACTAATACAGAAGTAATAAATACAAAAACAGAAGTAATACATAAAATAAGCAAACTGAATTATTATACTGATGAGAAAGCTGAAAGGAAACTAAAGCATGTTTGGCTGGTGGCCCATGTGTGCTGCTAATCTGCTGTCCCGGGCAAGCACCACTCTCCATGTGTGTTGGGACTAATGCACAGTGAACTTCCTTTCAGCACTGCTATAGTTAATCCTTCCCTTTTGGTTCCTGTCTAGCTACTAAGGTACTTATCAACCTCCCTATTTAGCGGTCCTGTGGATCCACCCACTTGCCTGAGCTTTAAAATTTTCTAGTTTCTAGTAACCAGCAAAGTTGTGATCTTTTGAATAACTACTCATGTACTATACCTTGCCTGTCTACTGATTCTGCTCCTGGCTGCCTACCCTGACCTTGAAACTGCTACCAGGACTATGAACATACTCAGCCTGCCCCAACCTTGGTTGCTCTCTGGAATACACACATACTCAGCCTGCCCTGACCTTAGACTGTGCTCAAATTATGCCGTTTTCCTGAATCCTTGATGCTTCACATCTGTGTCTCTGATCCCTGTGGGTTAGCTGTCAACTGTACAAGGAGTACTCAGGAGGTAGCAGCTTGGTTGGTTGACTGTAGTAAAGTCCAGATCCATGCACAGGGTTCAAAGGGTGAATACCAGGGAACATAACTTGAAACTGACAAAAGTAAGAAATAAAAATTTACGGAAAATCAGTCATTGCTTTTGAATTGTGGTTCAACAGGATCCTTTTTAAAAACAAAGTAATAAAACTGACATGGACATAAATGATGGTAGCCCTAGAAAAGATTGAAAATAATTTGACCATAGGGACATGTTAAATTAAGGTGTTAGCATCACAGGTGTCTTCAAACTTGTAATCAGTCATGAATCCATTGATAGTAATTCCACATTTGCTGATTTGGGTCACATGCCTGTTTCTTTACAAATGGGATATGGTTGAGATTGGCTATAGGCTAATCCAGAGCATGTGACCTAAAAAATGGAAACACCGGGAGTTTTAAAAGCCTCAAGAGTGAATTCCAGATAGGGTGATACTATGCCTTTGTTTATAATTACAATAAGTTTATAGTGTTGAGGGAAGTTCAATAGATAAGCACGGTGCACTTTGTGAAAAAGTCCTTAGTATACAACTCATGCAGTTTTTTTCGGCGTTTGATCCCATAGAGCTGTATGTGTGAATGAGGTCCTGTTGAGTTTTAGTTAAGCAAATATTTTTAGGATTGTAATTGTGATTTTTGTTTTATGTATGACTGGGCGTTCTCCCATGAGCCATGAAGAGGTTATGTTAAATAGAAAATAATTAAAAAATGTTGCCATGATGTCAGAGCCCGCCCTTGGGCGGTGTGAGGTATAAAGATCCATCTGGCAATCAGGAAGATCAGAACCCCTGACGAAGCAAAAAGCGAAACCCGGGTCAGGTAGTGCAGGAGGCTAAGACGCCGAGTACGGAGAAAGATTGTTTTATATGACAGGCCTGTAATGCTTTTTACCTTGTGAGTACAATAAACCTTTTAATAGTCTGATATCGAAGATCCTTCACTACTTTTGGTCTTCATTCACATAGTGAAAGAATCACCGCTAGGAGCGGACCCAGTTTGCGGAGTTGTGTTGGGTATGCATTTTACCTGCCCAGGAGCCTGGATGTCGGGAATTTATCTGCTACAAAGTGCGCGGTCTTCATTACAACCTTTTGTGCAAGTACTGTGTGAACTGAACCTGCCACACTTGGAGACCTACGACATAAGAAGCGTTGACTACATTGGGGAAGTACACGATAATACGTACTTGATTGTAATCAGTCAGTCTGCGTATTTCAAGAATGAAACGTAGTCACTGTGCTGTTTGGTATCATGGTGTTTACCAGACTAAACATGGACCAAAGAAAGATGAGAAGAGAGTTGTCTCAGGAGAAAGAAAAGTATAGACAAGCATGTTAAAGGCAAAGGCTATAAGACCATCTCCAAACAGCTTGATGTTCCTGTTCCTACACTTCCACATATTATTCAGAATTTTAAGGTCTATGGGACTGTAGCCAACCTCCCTGGACGTGGCCGCAAGAGGAAAATTGATAACAAATTGAAAATACGGAAAATACGAATGATAACCAAAGGGCCTAGAACAGCTTCCAAAGAGATTAGAGTTGAACTTCAAGGTCAAGGTAGATCAGTGTCAAATCGCCATCTGTCGCTATCTTAGCCAAAGTGGACTTAAAGGCTATGAATGGGCACCTACTGTAGGGCAGTAGCAGGTTTTACAAAGTTTGCAGTCATGATCAAAGTGTAAGGGTGGCTATACACATTCAATAGCTGCATATCGAATAATAAGCTATCTCTCCTGAACTCCTTCCAGCTCCCCCATACACATCGGCTCAGCGGAACGTGTATGTGTATTTATGGGGGGAGAGTAAAAAGCCGCTGCCAGACACTTCAGGCAGAGGTTTATCTCCCGTGGAACAAAAGGATCCTTTGAAGGTATTCATTTCCCCCCATCCTTCTGCTGTTCCCGATAGGTTTGGCCAACCTTACACTAGTGTGTATGGGGGCCTATAAAGAAAAAACATACATTTAAAAAATGGTGGATGTTTTCTTTACCTCTCTAATTGGGCCAAGAAGACAACAATGAGTATTTCTAGGAAAGAAATAGCTTTAGAAAATATTTATACAGATAGATGTATACCTGGATAACAGCAGGTATATATATATATATATATATATATATATATAATAAAGCTGAGTGTATGTATGTGTGTGTGTATGTATGTCCACTAAAGGAATCCACACTGTCGCAGCTACAATCACGAAATTTGGCACACAGGTACATCAGGTGTCCGGGAAGGTTTTAGACCGGGTCTCAGATCTCCAGGACGTACCGTTCCTGAGATATTCCCAAAAAATGCATTAGCCAATAGAAGCCTGGTCACATGACTTATCAGCCAATAGAAGCTCACAGACAGTTAGTCTCCACACACACCAGGTTTCCATAACAACCCAGCCAGTTCACTGCTGTAGGTCAGCTTTAAAGGGGCAGAGCGCTGTGGATGACACTGTTAAAGGGGTACCATAACTATAACTTATGTTTTAGAATAATTCATCATCAATCATTACCTCATATAATGTAAATTTCACATATTTACCGTTCAGTAGTAATAAAAGATGTTTTCTTCCACTGCTACCCACTGTGTTTCCTCCTAAATTACTATGGCATCGACCTGTAATTCAGGCCACCCTCAAAAGAAGGACTTAAAAGCCTCACCCCCAAGTCATGCCCCTGACTCAGTCAGGCCACGCCCCTTCCACTCCGCATCAGACCGGCACAGTGCTGCTGTCTGAGAGTGAGCTGTTCAAATGGACATCCCTGTGTCCATCCAGGCCCTGTGCATGACAGAGGACAGGGAGTCTGAAAGTCAGACTGTCCATCCTGCCTCCAATGTAAAGCCATGCCACCGGTCCGCATGAAGCCACACTCCTAAACACGAGGCCATGCCCCCTGGTTCTGTAAAGTAGGAGGAGAAGCTGTCTGAGTGTGAGCTACTGAATGGGTGGACATTCCTGTGTCTGTCCAGGCCCTGTGCCGGACGGTGGACAGGGAGTCTGAAAGCCAGACTGTCCAGCCTTAAACCAGACCTCTGGCTACCCTAGGGGCAGGCTAATGTTAGGGTGGCCAGATGTCTGGCTTTAGGCTGGACAGTCCAGTTTTTTGGCTCCCTGTTCTCCGTCCGGCGCAGTGCCTGGATGGATGCAGGGATGTCCACCCTTTCAGTAGCTCACGCTCAGACAGCTTCTCCTCTGTGTCTTCACGGAACCAGGGGGCGTGGCCTTATGTTTAGTGGTGTGACTTCATGGGGACCGGGGGTGCTGCTTTACGTTTGGGGGAATGGTCGGTGAGGTCCGACTTTTTGGGGTGAAGACAGCGGCCACCCTAGCTGCTGTGGAGCTCACAGTTAAAGGGAAGGGCGCTGTGGATGTTACTGTTAAGGGGCGGGCACTGTAGAGGTCACTCTCGATATCTTTTAACGACACACACACAACATTAAATGAAATAGGTTAAATATACCCGGGTGAAGCCGGGTCCTTCAGCTAGTATATATATATATATATATATATATATATATATATACAGTACAAAAGTTTGGACACACCTTCTCATTCAAAGAGTTTTCTGTATTTTCATGACTATGAAAATTGTAGATTCACAGTGAAGGCATCAAAACTATGAATTAACACATTTGAAATTATATACAGATGCGTCCACACTTAACTTATCTCCAAACTCAGAGTGGTGACAGTTTTGTCCTGATAGCAAAACAACATGATATCGCGAGATTGTAACTAAACTCTAAAAAACTGCAATACACGTCACAACCACTGGGCGGTGAGTGCTCCACATTTAGCTGATTGCTCAGCTGCTTTTTCTTTTGTTTAGAGCTGCTGGCGCCAGATGTGAGATATTTATCGGCAGACCAAGCTAAATGTGGTGAGATCTATTGAGAATATTTAATGTGCTAAAGTCAAACACATGAGAAAAAAGGAAAACTAAATAGAGTATCCAAACATTGTGTGTTACTGTCAGCTGGACTGTGTATCTAATCCTATCTTAAGTAATACTGTCTACAGAGTCGTGTATCTAAGCCTATTATGTGTGATACTGTCTGCGTAGCAGTGTATCTAATCCTGTCATGTGTGATACTGTCTACAGTGTCGTGCATCTGAGCCTATTGTGTGTGATACTGCGTGAAGAGTTGTGTATCTCATCATATCATGTGTAATACTGTCTGAAGAGTTGTGTATCTAATCCTATAATGTATGATACTGTCTGAAGAGTTGTGTATCTAAACCTGTCATGTGTGATACTGTCTGCTTACCAGTGTATATAATCCTATCATATATGATACTGTCTTCAGGATCGTGTATCTAATCCTATCCTGTGTGATACTGTCTGCCGAGCTGTGTATCTAATCCTATCATATATAATACTGTCTGAAGAGTTGTGTATCTAATCCGATCATATGTAATACTGTCTGCAGAGTTGTGTATCTAAGCCTATCATGTGTGATACTGTCTGCTTATCTGCGTATCTAATCTTACCTTGTGTGACACTGTCTGCTGAGCTGTGTATCTATTCCTACTTTGTGTGATACTTTCTGCTTAGATGTGTATCTAATCCCACCTTGTTTGATACTGTCTGCTGAGCTGTGTATCTAATCATATCATGTGTGATACAGTTTGCAGAGTTGTGTATCTAATCTTATAATGTGTGATACTGTTTGCAGAGTTGTGTATCCAATCCTTTCATGTGTGATACTATCTGCAGAGTTGCGTATCTAAACCTATTGTGTATGATACTGCCTGCTAAGTTGTGTATCTAATCCTATCATGTGTGATACTGTTTGCAGAGTTGTGTATCTAATCCTATCATGTGTGATACTGTCTGCTAAACTGCGTATCTAATCCTATCATGCGTGATACTGTTTGCTGAACTCTGTATCTAATCCTATTCTGGGCGACAGCATCTGCTAAGCTGTGTATCTAATCCTATCATGTGCGGTACAGTTTGCAGAGTTGTGTATCTAATCCTATCATGTGTGATACTGTCTGCTGAACTGTGTATCTAATCCTATCATGTGTGATACTGTCTGCTGAACTGTGTATCTAATTCTACCTTGTGTGAGTTTTCTGTTGACCTGTGTATCTAACTCTATTAGGTGTGATACTGTCTTTGAAGCTATTGTTGTATCTTTATAGAGTGTGATACAGATAGAAATAAGGAGCTTTCCATTGTGAACATACTGTACACTCAGCCACTGCTCAGATAAGAGAGGTGGGGGAGGTGCTCATGTATTTCAGTCCCTGTATTTCCCTGTCTTGTGGATGAGGCCTGATTACCAGTTAAAGGGGTATTCCCATCTCACAAATGTAGTTTGTATAATTAGATATAGCCATACCAATATTATTACTAATAGAATGTATTTATATAAAATGTACCGTTTAGAAGATTTCCCTATTTGTATATCCATTGTCCCACACACATCAGTCAGGCCGTTGCCCCTGGTTACGACCACCGCAGCCATGTAGTAGTAGTGGTGGACGGTTTGCTCTTGTTCAAACCCGCTCTGAGGTAACTGCTGTATTGTGTATGCACATTGCATCAGCATGCGCAGACACATCTTAGGGTTGTAGTATTTTTGTCTGCGCTTCCAAAATGCAGAGAAACGGATCCTGTTCCAAGATCAATTCATCTCTATGGAGCAGGATCCATTTATAAAGTCTGCCTATTGCATTATGGGATGGTAGCGTCCAAAACGCAGATGTGAAAGTAGATGTGTCTCCGCATGCTCGTACAATGTGCATTCACAATACAGCAGTTACCTCAGAGCGGGTTTGAGCAAGAATAAGCCGACCACCACTACTACATGGCCGCAGTGGTCGTAACTAGGGGCAACGGCCTGACTGATGTGTGTGGGACAATGGATATACAAATAGGCAAATCTTCTAAACGGTATATTTAATATAAATACATTCTATTAGTAATAATATTGGTATGGCTATATCTAACTATACAAACTACATTTGTGAGATGGGAATACCCCTTTAAGTAAGGCTACTTTCACATTAGCAACAGCACGGATCCGGCAGGTGAAGGGTGCCGCTGGATCCATGCTGCCGCAGGGACATGTGTGGGGCCAGAACCGCGCTCCCTCCCCACACATGTCACACAGTACATATACACATACAAATACACATACATACTTACATGCTCCCGGCAGGTCGCCACAGCGCAGGAGGAGCAGGACGGCACACACATAGGACAATTCCCCACAGCGTCCTATGTGTGCGCCGTCCTGCTCCTCCTGCGCTGTGGAGACCTGCCGGGAGCATGTAAGTATGGATGTGTATATGTCTGTGTATATGTCTGTGTATGTTTATGTGTATATGTCTGTGTATGTCTGTATGTGTGTATGTATGTGTGCAGGTGACGGATCCGTTTACCATTGTGTCACACTAAACGGATCTGTCCCCATTGACTTTCATTGGGGGTCATGACGGATCCGTCTTGGTGCGGATGCCTGGACCGGAGAGCAAACCGCAGCATGCTGCGGTTTGCTCTCCGGTCTGAAGATGGAACGGAATGCTTTTAGGAGAGCTCCGTTGTCTTCAGTTCAGTTTTATCCCCATTGACAATGAATGGGGACAAAACTGAAGCGTTTTATTCCGGTATTGAGCCCCTATGACGGAACTCAATACCGGAATTATAAAACGCTCGTGTGAAAGTAGCCTAAGTTATAGAAGCCCATTCATGTTGCTAATGGAAAATATAGCACAAAACATGTTTATTGTTTTCAGTCCCTGAGGCGGAGCTTATTTTTAGGAAAAAAAAAAAACTTTCCACAGAGCACTGGTGTCACTGGTTTTGTCCCCCTTACATTTTTTAAATTATTTTGGCAGACCCAGGTCTGTGGACATTTAGAAAAAAATACTAGAGTACTCCTGATTCAGGGTTTAATTTGAACAAACTTTAATTATGGGTTTAATCAGGGGCGTAGCTAACGGCTCATGGGCCCTGGTGTAAGAGTTCAGTTTGGGCCCCCCTTCCCTCAGTGCTTTGTGTGTCTTCTTATGCAGCACAAGGGTCTTTGGGCCCCCTCAGGCTCCTGGGCCCGGTAGCGACTGCTACCTCTGCACCCCCTATAGCTAGGCCCCTGGGTTTAATGCAGAAAATAACAATTGCACCATTTTTATTTACAACATCTCCCAATCCTAATGAATTACCATCGTGCAGCTGTAGTCCAGAACCACAGCATGGATCTAGGGCTGCCCTTTCCATGAAAAGCTTTATGCCCCTTTCACACGAGCGGGAGACTCGCATGTCTCCCGCAACGCATCTACAGGGCTGGACTCCTGCACTGACTGGGATCGCATATAATGCTATGCGATCCCTGTCAGTGCTGAGTCCAGCCCTGTAGATGCGTTGCGGGAGACATGCGAGTCTCCCGCTCGAGTGAAAGGGGCATTAGTGATACAGAATGTTACATGCCAGTGGTATTGCCTTTCTTTTCTATCACTAATGGAAGGACTTTATACAGACCAATGTAATTGTTGTACAGTTAGGACGTCATCCCAGAACTTAAGCATTCCATCAATCATCTCCTGCTTAGTCCTCGGCCTTATTTCAGACCTTATAAATCTGTAGTGCCTGTATATAATAAGTATATATAATCCTCCTTCCACCTCCCTCCTCATATTGCATGCATTACCAATAAATATATATTGCCCACCCTGTATTGCCAATGGAGAATTCCCCCTGCAAATCAGACAAGAAGAGAACAGGTTCTATACTTTTGGTGGGGCCGTGGAGCAGACATTCAGATGCAGGCAGCACATGGTGTTGTTCACATCTTTTTGCCCCCATTGAAATGAATGGGTCCTCAAAAATGTGGATCGGATGCAGACCAAAAATATGGTCATGTGAATGCACTAAGGGTAAATACACAAAGTTTTCTGGATGAGGATTTGAAGCAGACCTGTCTACAGAAACGGATTGGAAAGGAATTAGGCTTCTTTCACACTGGTGTTATTGCTGGATCCGGCAGGGTTCAGTATTAACGCTTCCGTTACTGATAATACAACCGTCTGCATCCGTTATGAACAGATCCAGTTGTGTTATCTGTAACATTGCTGGGACTGATCTGGTTTCTATTGTGTCAGACAGAACGGATCCGTCCCCATTGACTTGCATTGTGGGTCATGACGTTTTGCTCCGGATCCCCAGGATGGAAAGTAAAATACAACATGTTGCGGTTTGCTCTCCGACCTGCAGACACAACTAAACTGAATGGAATGTATTTTGGAGCCTCCGTTCTCTTCAGTTCAGTTTTGTCCCCATCGACAATAAATGGGGACAAAACTGACGCTGGTATTACCGGTATTGAGCCCCTATGACGGAACTCAATACCGGAAAACAATGACACTAGTGTGAAAGTAGCCTAAGAACTATAAAGGAGGGATTTATACTTCTGGCTTTGGCTCCTGGTATATTAGCATTCAGCATTATACTGTAGCTTCTCACAACTGTCCTATCATCTAAGTGTCCAGGCCTCATATTTGCTGCTTATGTCAATGGTCCAGTCTCCATTCCCTGTGTCTTTATTACCTGACTATTCACCATTGTATCCTGCTGTTGTTTGATTAGTCCCTGATTAGGGAAATACAGTCCCTCCTCTATTGTTCACACCTAGACGTGTAAATGTAAGGCTTTACTTCTTCTGAGACACTGGTCTTCATCCAAAATGCAAACTTTCTAAGTGCTCAAAATCATATTATCCCAGAATTGTAACTAAATATTCAATGCAAACAATGTTTCTACTTCCCACAACTATCACCCCTATTTTCCTGCACTGCCTAAGGCCCCATTCACACGACCGTATGAATGGGGCCATATCTATCCGCAAAAATGCAGGAATAGATGCGGCCCCATTCACCTCTGTGGTGCTAGCTCCGTGCCGCGGCTCTTTTGAAGCAGGTCCTATACTTGTCCATGCGCATGGACAAGTATAGGCATTTTAAATGGGGCCGCACGCCGTGTGTTCCGCAGCGCTTGGGCGGCCCCCGTATATTTGCGGGTCCGCAGTAATGCGGGCCCGCAAATATACGGTCGTGTGAATGGGGCCTAAAACCCCTGCACCCAGCAAGGAACTTCTTATCTCTCCCTCCATCTGACCTCCTGCCCAGATCTGTTCTGCCATAAAAACCTTCCTCTCTAGAGGGAATTGTAAGAAAGAGAGAGACAGGAAACCCTGGGAAATTAAATCCGTGCTGCCGCAACTCACAATGAATGGGGGACAAAACGGAAGCGTTTTTTTCCGATATTGAGCCCCTATGACGGAACTCAATACCGGAATTTAAAAACGCTAATGTGAAAGTAGCCTTACTTAACTGGTAATCAGGCCTCATCCACAAGACAGGGAAACACAGGGACTGAAATACATGAGCACCTCCCCCGCCTCTCTTATCTGAGCAGTGGCTGAGTGTACAGTATGTTCACAAAGGAGAGCTCCTTATCTCTATCTGTATCACACTCTATAAATATACAACAATAGCTTCAAAGACAGTATCACACCTAATAGAATTAGATACACAGGTCAGCAGAAAACTATCACACAAGGTAGGATTAGATACAGTTTCACACATGATAGGAATAGATACACAGCTCAGAAGACAGTATCACACAAGGTAGGATTAGATACACAGTTCAGCAGACAGTATCACACATGATAGGATTAGATACACAATTTAGCAGATGCTGTCGCCCAGAATAGGATTAGATACACAGCTCAGCAGACAGTATCACACATGATAGGATTAGATAACCATCTTAGCAGACAGTACCACACAGGATAGGATTAGATACAGAGTTCAGCAAACAGTATCACACATGATAGGATTAGATACATGGATACGCAGACAGTATCACACATGATAGGATTAGATACACAGCTCAGCAGACCGTTTCACACATGATAGGATTAGATACGTAGTTTAGCAGACACTGTCACCCAGAATAGGATTAGATACACAGTTCAGCAGACAGTATCACACATGATAGGATTAGATACCCATCTTAAAAGACAGTATCACACATGATAGGATTAGATACACAGCTCAGCAGACAGTTTCACACATAATAGGATTAGATACGTAGTTTAGCAGACACTTTCACCCAGAATAGGATTAGATACACAGTTCAGCAGACAGTATCACACATGATAGGATTAGATACCCATCTTAGCAGACAGTATCACACATGATAGGATTAGATACCCATCTTAGCAGACAGTATCACACATGATAGGATTAGATACCCATCTTAGCAGACAGTATCACACATGATAGGATTAGATACGTAGTTTAGCAGACAGGCACCCAGAATAGGATTAGATACACAGTTCAACAGACAGTATCACACATGATAGGATTAGATACGTAGTTTAGCAGACAGGCACCCAGAATAGGATTAGATACACAGCTCAGCAGACAGTTTCACACATGATAGGATTAGATACGTAGTTTAGCAGACACTGTCACCCAGAATAGGATTAGATACACAGTTCAGCAGACAGTATCACACATGATAGGATTAGATACCCATCTTAGCAGACAGTATCACACATGATAGGATTAGATACCCATCTTAGAAGACTGTATCACACATGATAGGATTAGATACGTAGTTTAGCAGTCACCCAGAATAGGATTATATACACAGTTCAGCAGACAGTATCACACATGATAGGATTAGATACACAGCTCAGCAGACAGTTTCACACATGATAGGATTAGATACCCATCTTAGCATACAGTATCACACATGATAGGATTAGATACACAGCTCAGCAGACAGTATCACACATGATAGGATTAGATACACAGCTCAGCAGACAGTATCACACATGATAGGATTAGATACCCATCTTAGAAGACAGTATCACACATGATCGGATTAGATACACAGCTCAGCAGACAGTATCACACATGATAGGATTAGATACGTAGTTTAGCAGACAGTCACCCAGAATAGGATTATATACACAGTTCAGCAGACAGTATCACACGTGATAGGATTAGATACACAGCTCAGCAGACAGTTTCACACATGATAGGATTAGATACGTAGTTTAGCAGACAGGCACACAGGATAGGATTAGATACACAGCTCAGCAGACAGTTTCTCTTATCTGAGCAGTGGCTGAATGTACAGTATGTTCACAAAGGAGAGCTCCTTATCTCTATCTGTATCACACTCTATAAAGATACAACAATAGCTTCAAGACAGTATCAAACCTAATAGAATTAGATACATAGGTCAGCAGAAAACTATCACACAAGGTAGGATTAGATACACAGCTCAGCAGACGGTATCACACCTAATAGAATTAGATACACAGCTCAGCAGACAGTATCACACTCTATACACATACATCTAATCGCTTCATAGACAGTATCACACATGATAGGAATAGATACACAGCTCAGAAGACAGTATCACACAAGGTAGGATTAGATACACAGTTCAGCAGACAGTATTACACATGATAGGATTAGATACACAACTTAGCAGATGCTGTCATCCAGAATAGGATTAGACACAGAATTCAGCAGACAGTATCACACATGATAGGATTAGATACACAACTCTGCAAACTGTATCACACATGATAAGATTAGATACACAGTTTAGCAGATGCTGTCACCCAGAATAGGATTAGATACACAGTTCAGCAGACAGTATCACACATGATAAGATTAGATACCCATCTTAGCAGACAGTATCACACATGATAGGATTAGATACACAGCTCAGCAGACCGTTTCACACATGATAGGATTAGATACGTAGTTTAGCAGACACTGTCACCCAGAATAGGATTAGATACACAGTTCAGCAGACAGTATCACACGTGATAGGATTAGATACCCATCTTAGCAGACAGTATCACACATGATAGGATTAGATACACAGCTCAGCAGACAGTTTCACACATGATAGAATTAGATACGTAGTTTAGCACACACTGTCACCCAGAATAGGATTAGATACACAGTTCAGCAGACAGTATCACACATGATAGGATTAGATACCCATCTTAGCAGATAGTATCACACATGATAGGATTAGATACACAGATTGGATAATCATTAAGGAATATTAAATGCCATGGTAAAATTGAGGTATATACTGACACCCTGAATTGTATGTACATTTGTAACATGTAATGGGACTGTTAAAATTGTATAATTATCTATGCATAATACTGTGGTTGGTGTGTGCTATTTTGCATATAACTAATATAATACTAGACTAGCACTGTATACTGACACCAAGTGTACTGTACCTAACTCATAGCATACGGCATATAGACTTGTGGTAAACAATGGCAGCGGGCAAAATATATGATAATCATTGCACACTAAAAAAAAAAAAATCCTTCAGAGGGATTTGTTTAATGTATACAATATATTTTGCTATTTAGGTTAAATGTAAGAAGTGAATACCTTAAATTCAGGTATTAGCTTAGTAAAACAATGTGCCACCTGGTGTCTGAAAGTTGTATTACAATTTATCCAATTTAGTTATAACGTCACTTCGTGACACACATCTCAGGACATGTTGAGATAGGTGATCAGTTAAGTGTGGACACATCTGTACTTAACAAAAAAGTGTGAAACAACTGAAAATATGTCTTATATTCTAGGTTCTTCAAAGTAGCCACCTTTTGCTTTGATTACTGCTTTGCACACTCTTGGCATTCTCTTGATGAGCTTCAAGAGGTAGTCACCTGAAATGGTATTCCAACAGTCTTGAAGGAGTTCCCAGAGATGCTTAGTACTTGTTGGCCCTTTTGCCTTCACTCTGCGGTCCAGCTCACCCCAAACCATCTCGATTGGGTTCAGGTCTGGTGACTGTGGAGGCGAGGTCATCTGGCGTAGCACCCCATCACTCTCCTTCTTGGTCAAATAGCCCTTACACAGTCTGGAGGTGTGTTTGGGGTCATTCTCCTGTTGATAAATAAATGATGGTCCAACTAAACGCAAACTGGATGGAATAGCATGCCGCTGCAAGATGCTGTTGTACCCATGCTGGTTCAGTATGCCTTCAGTTTTGAATAAATCCCCAACAGTGTCACCAGCAAAGCACCCCCACACCATCACACCTCCTCCTCCATGCTTCACGGTGGGAACCAGGCACGTAGAGTCCATCCGTTCACCATTTCTGCATCGCACGAAGACACGGTGGTTGGAACCAAAGATCTCAAATTTGGACTCATCAGACCAAAGCACAGATTTCCACTGGTCTAATGTCCATTCCTTGTGTTCTTTAGCCCAAACAAGTCTCTTCTGCTTGTTGCCTGTCCTTAGCAGTGGTTTCCTAGCAGCTATTTTACCATGAAGGCCTGCTGCACACAGTCTCCTCTTAACAGTTGTTGTAGATATGCTGCTGCTAGAACTCTGTGTGGCATTGACCTGGCCTCTTATCTGAGCTGCTGTTAACCTGCGATTTCTGAGGCTGGTGACTCGGATGAACTTATCCTCCGCAGCAGAGATGACTCTTGGTCTTCCTTTCCTGGGGCGGTCCTCATGTGAGCCAGTTTCTTTGTAGCACTTGATGGTTTTTGCGACTGCACTTGGGGACACTTTCAAAGTTTTCCCAATTTTTCGGACTGACTGACCTTTATTTCTTAAAGTAATGATGGCCACTCGTTTTTCTTTACTTAGCTGCTTTTTTCTTGCCATAATACAAAGTCTAACAGTCTATTCAGTAGGACTATCAGCTGTGTATCCACCTGACATCTGCCCAACACAACTCATAGTCCCAAACCCATTTATAAGGCAAGAAATCCCAGTTATTAAACCTGACAGGGCACACCTGTGAAGTGAAAACCATTTCAGGTGACTACCTCTTGAAGCTCATCAAGAGAATGCCAAGAGTGTGCAAAGCAGTAATCAAAGCAAAAGGTGGCTACTTTGAAGAACCTAGAATATAAGACATATTTTCAGTTGTTTCACACCTTTTTGCTAAGTATATAATTCCACATGTGTTAATTCATAGTTTTGATGCCTTCAGTGTGAATCTACAATTTTCATAGTCATGAAAATACAGAAAACTCGTTGAATAAGAAGGTGTGTCCAAACTTTTGGTCTGTACTGTATATATATATATATATTTTGAACTATATATATATACATATATATATAAAGAATATTTGAAAGTAAAGAAATAATTCTGGGTGATGACTACATTTAGTAGTAAAAAGATGTAAATTATAAAATGTTTAATTAGAGAGGACAATTGCCAAATGGTGGAAGTCCTCATCATTTCCTTCATTTTTATGTGAGGTGTAGAAAAGCTTTATATGCTGCATTCACTGGCCAAGTTTTTATAGTTTATGATGTAAGCTTTCCAGTATAAGCCATCCATTAAACAGAATGATGGATCATAAGTTGTTCGATTTTTCATTCGTCTGTAAAATTGTGGCCTTTTCTTCAGTGGTTACAACTGATATTTAACATCCAGTGCCTATAAACAACTCTCCAGGTATTTCTGGTTAATGCATGTCTCTTCCCTTTCTGATGATGCTTTTCTGGCTACTTTGTCCTCAACCATTTGGGTGCCTGCCATTTGGACTACAATTTCTTCCTTCAATGTTTCAGATGACAGTTGTAGCTATAATACATTAATCACAAGGGACTAAAAAAAATCTCTTGTGTTAAAATACAGAAAAATGCATTGCCTTTTTATCCCTGTTATTTATAGTTTATGATTTGTGGGCACTGTACATGGGGTTAAATGTTAGGGAAATGCAATATGCACACAACATTTTTGTTCAGATGGTTTTATAAGGCTGTGTGACCAAAACATTCTTACCCTTTTGCTCGCCAGTGTATGTAGCATATGATACTTTGACCTATGACACAAGTGTATTTAAACATCACTCCGGTTATTATACAGTGGCCCCTATATATCGTTATGTCACAACATGATGTTTTTTTTTCCGATTATTTATTTATTTTTTGTAGTGAATAAACTGTATTGATGTTATGGTATGATTATGTGAGTTGGTCGGTGGCTATCTCATATTTATCATTTGAAGAACTGAGGACAACCTGGAGGGCAAGGTTGAGGAGCCATTGGAGAAGCACTCCAGTTCATGTGAGGAGGAATGTCCACCATCTCAACCTCCTCCAGACAGCAGTGAAGGGAGAGCATCAAGTGTGTCCCATGTCAGCATTCCTCCTGAATTGGAATCTGCCCAACCCTTGCCTGTCCAGACTTGGAGAAAAAGACCAGCTCTAGTTGTCTAGACAGCGGTCAATATTCAGGTGCTGGACTACTTTTTAGAGAGTGGTAGGAGGACCATTTTGATCTGTATGACAAGAGTCTCAAGCTAAAATAGGTATTATTCTGGAGGCAGACACTCCTCCTAATGACCCCTCAGAAGTTTTTACTGCTATGGAGAACTGGTGCATCCATGGGCACATCACTTTCCCTGCGCCAATACCATCTTTACATGTTCTTCATTGGCCCACGTTCCTTAAGGGCGACAATATGCCCCCCAAACATGACATTATAGGGCACCATATAGTGTTGACCCTTCATACAGCCAACATGTCCCCTAATCCTCACAACCAGGGCCCTCTCAGCAGCCGATGGTCTCTTCCCATGGACAACAGTAAGAAGGACCCCCTTCCATACCTGGACTTTTTTTTTTTAATTTATAATATATCATTTTTTTAATTTCACTTTTATTTATTTATTTTTTTTTTTACTTTCACCAATGAAAGGTGTTTTCTATATGTTGTGCCAATAAAAACATTAATCAGTGTTTTTTTTTAATTTGGTTACTAAATAGTGTATATTGATATTAGTACTTTAGAAACACTTCTTCACCTGTATGTGCTTCCTGTCAAGGGCACCAATAAATTTGGGACATTTGGGGAATTGCCCCCTCTCCAGGAACCCCAGACCTTTATCAAGCCACTGCTGCCTTGTTGGTTGCGGCAGCACTGCAGCTCGGAGTTGCAACCAAATGGTGGCACTGGTTGCCCTCACAACACCAGCAATTGTGGAGGTCCTCATATAAAACCCAAAATGTAAGGAACTAAAAAAAATTCCTGCCGCCAAAAATTTGAAGCAAACAGAAAAAACATCATTATTTCAGTACTATTAATCAATAAAACATTGTGCTGCACACTATCATCATTCTTTATATGCATGCAATGTGGCAATGACAAGCATCTGTTTGTTGGAAACAGTGGTACCTTCTTTTATGGGTAATAAAATATATTCTTACCTCAAAGTAATAATTAAGCGTTCCTCGGGTGAGACACTGCAAGACATGTTGGTGTCCTGGCAAGTCAGAACAGGCCTCAACTCCACCAACAGCCGATCAAAGGTACTGACCCACATGCGACAATAATTATAGAGCTTGGCAGGGTGCTCACGTAGGTCAGCACACAAACTTATAAATTGATCTTCGCAGGCCCTCTGAGAAATAATAAGATGCACCCACATCTGCTTTCTCTGTGGTTCCTCCTCCTTTCTCTCCGCTCGCTAAAACAACAGAACATCAGCCAGTGCAAAAGAACATGGTCACTAGTAGATAAAGGGAAAGTGGACATCCTGCCAAGAAAAAAAAACACACTCCACAAACAAGGAAACCTACTGTATATAATATCCACACAAAATGGGGCTTTCCCAATTAGAAGTGTATGATGGGGGTATTTATTTATGGTTCTGTTTTTTTTCACATGGGAGAAAAACGCATGCCATCCGAATGTCATCTGCACAGACAAAACGCAAACACTGAATGCAATCACATACAAAACTGACTGAACTGCTTTCATAATCGTGCGAGTTTCACAGAAAGCATCCTGAATGCGTTAAACACAATCCGTAATGCTTGTGTGAAAGAGGTCTTATGCTACTTTAACACTAGCGGCAGCGGAACAGCCTGCCGGATCTGTGCTGCCACTAGTGCACGTGTGCGTCCGGAACTACACTCTGTCCCCATTCAT
Source organism: Rhinella marina (assembly GCA_900303285.1). Lineage (NCBI taxonomy): Eukaryota > Metazoa > Chordata > Amphibia > Anura > Bufonidae > Rhinella > Rhinella marina. The sequence continues at coordinate 34,537 of ONZH01007583.1, forward strand.
TATAATGGGGGCGGGCCGGAGTTCAGTTCGCAGCACGGCAAGCATGTCAAGAGACGGCCAGACTAAAATTACAACATGTCGTAATTTTAGTCCGGTCGCCTCCCAGCATGTTCGCCGGAACAGCCTGCTAGACACCCCTGCTGCTAGTGTGAAAGTAGCCCAAGACTGCCAGTACATTGTCAGTTTTTTCAGGTTTTCAGATGCAGTTTTGACGCGAAAATCAGGTGTGGTTTCACAAAATAGTAGAAGTATTACGGATTACTGCTAATTCCTGGGCAGTACCTGTACTTGCTGATTAGCACCTGTACATGCTGTTTGTTTGAAATATCACTCTAAGCTTTTATGCACACAAATTAATTTTTTGCCTGTGTCCGTTTCTTTTTTGTTTTTTGACAGCCCACATGCAGAACCATTCACTTTAATGGGGCCGCAAAACACGGAAATGACTCAGCGTGCATTCCATGTCCGCATGGCCGTTCTAAAAAAAAAAAAGGGAACACGTCCTATTATTGTCAGCATTACAGAAAAGCACAGGACTGTTCTATTATAGGCCAAGGCATTCTATTCTGCAAAATGTGGAATGCAAAATGCCGGTATCATTGTTTTGTGGATCTGCAATCAGTGGACCGCAAAAATGGTTACAGCCATGTGCATGAGCTCTAAAGGAGCGGCTGTAAAGTACATGTGTGGCTTGACAATTAGCGGTGAGCCTCATGCTGATCCATGTATAGGCAACCTACTTTCCCATTTATCCCATTAAATTCCACTCCTTTTTTGGCATCACATACTGCATCAGAAAACCTCATCAAACCTGATCATGATGAATCTTGTAAAAAATCATCATGATTCAGCTGATGAAGACAATGCATGCTCATACAAAAGCTAAAGATCAATAGAATTTGTCAATGGATCCATCATGATCTGATCTTTTTTCCATAAATTAACTTCTTCTGGAACACTGCCATAAGTATAGCTGAAGTCCATTTAAAGGTGGCGCCCACTTTGAATCTGAGTGGGTGTTATGGCCACCGGGTGCCTGCTGTTTACACAGCAGAGATGCAAAGGTAATTTCCATGATCAGCAATGATGATGATCATGGACATTTAACCCCTTGGATGCTGCGGTCAACTGTGACTATGAATGGTGAAACCACGGGAGTTCTGTGCTCCTGGGGCCCAAATTAGTCACAGAAGCTGTTCAGTTGCTGTAGCAGCTTCGGGCCCTCTGAAGGATGTAATGCTTGCCACAGAGATGCTCATATCGAGGGTTCTACAGGAACATAGTGAATCTCCCTGTTAAATCATTGCAGTCTATGGGATAAGTGATCAGACAATCACATGTTCAAGTCATATACATACCATATTTTTTGCTTTATAAGACATACTTTTTTCCCCCAAAAGTGGGGCAAAAATGTCAGTACGTCTTATAAAGTGAATACTATTGAGCACTTCCATTATGGAAGCGCTCACTAGTATTCAGTAGACATGAGGAGCAGTGAGTGTAGATCTGCTAGTGCTTGCTGTACTCATTGCTGCCTGATCTTCCTCAGGGCGCCACGCTGCACTGTCCTGACTGCGCACTGATTGGGTGCTGTATGCTGTCTGGTCACAGTGCGGCACGTTCCTGGAAAGACCAGATAACGTGACTGCAGGAGAGACTGCTGGATATGCAGAATAGAGGCAGAGCAGTAGAGGTAACTGATTTGATTTATTTTAGCTCTGATAGTAGTCTGATACAGGAGTCTGACATGGAGATCAGTTCTGAGGTCTGATATGGAGATCTGATCTGAGGATCTGATATGGGTGTCTGATCTGAGGATCTGATATGGGGGTCTGATCTGAGGATCTGATATGGGGGTCTGATCTGAGGATCTGATATGGGGGTCTGATCTGAGGATTTGATATGGGGGTCTGATGTGAGGATCTGATATGGGGGTCTGATGTGAGGATCTGATATGGGGGTCTGATGTGAGGTCTAATCTGGGGGTCTGATCTGCGGATCTGATATGGGCGTCTGATCTGAGGATCTGATATGGGGGTCTGATCTGAGGATCTGATATGGGGGTCTGATCTGAGCATTTGATATGGGCGCTGATCTGGGGGTCTGATCTGAGGAACTGATATGGGGGTCTAATCTGAGGTCTGATACGGTGGTCTCATCTGAGATCTGATATGGGGGTATGATCTCAGGTTTGAAATGGCCATCTGATCTGAGGATCTGATATTGGGGTCTGATCTGAGCATCTAATATGGGCGCTGATCTGGGGGTCTGATCTGAGGATATAGGGGTCTGATCTGAAGATCTGATATGGGGGGTCTAATCTGAGGTCTGATATGGTGGTCTGATCTAAGATCTGAAATGGGGTTATGATCTTAGGTTTGAAATGGCGATCTAATATGATGTCTGATTAATTATTTTTTTTTCCCTCCTTTAATACCTAGGTGCTTGTTATCATCAGGTAGCTCTTATAAAGCGAAAAATATGGTAAATTCAATTCACACTCTTTCCCCATATTAAAAATAATAAATAATTAAAGTTCATTGGTATAGCCATGTTCCAAAATGCCTGTACTAGTAAAATATAAATGTATTTATACCAAACGGTGAATGGCATAACAGAATCAAAATGGCCGATTCAACATATTTTTGTCACTTCACCTGCGAAAAAAATGTAATAAAAAGTTATCAAAAAGTCATACACATTCCAAAGTAATAAAAACTACAGATCGCCTGACAAAAAAATGAGCACTCACACAGCTCTGTAGATGTAAATATGAAAAATTTATAGGGGGGGGGGTGAGAATATGGCAAGGCAAAAAAAACTAAAATAAAACAAAAGAATTCAACCACAAGAACAACTAAATAAATGGTATCATTTTAATTGTACTGATCGGGAGAATGAGGGTAACAGGTCAGTTTTACCGCATAAGCAAAAAAACCAATGAGAGTTGCAAATTTTTTCCCAGTTCACTCCATTTTGAATTTTTTCCAGCTTCCCACTACATTTTATGCAATACAAAGTGAAGCTATTAGAACATACAGCTTGTCCTACAAAAAGTTAAAACATTATGGCTCCTGGAATGCAGGGAGTAAAAAATGCAAAAGAAAAACGCGTGGCCAGGTCCTAAAGGAGTTACAATTAAACCAGAAAAAAGTTATACTTCACTAGACAGAGGTCTTCCAAACATGGCATAGGCTCTGTCTAAACTGTTATTTCTTCGGGATTTGGGATGGCCTCTATTTCTAATCAGATGAAGCTGGCCCACTGTAGCCGCTGTATATTTGACACATGCTTACTCCACCTTTTCTTCTTCCTTATACACATCTTTGGTCTTTGAAAGATAAATGTAATGTGGACTTGTCTGAAAGAACATTTAAAACCACGCTTTATTCAAATTAAAAAAATGTAGGGCTCAGCTGTCCACTTCCAATTCTCCCTGAATCAGCCACTAGGTATGAGGGACAGAAGATAGTGGAGAGGTAGACAGATAGAGAAATGGTATTTTCCCTACTGCTAATAACCTCCCTCAATAGCTATTTAAATTAAACTGAATCTCCCTGTCTGGATACGTGTCACAAATATTGTCATGCTTGTTATGACATTACGGAAAGCAGGCTAACGCATTTTTACACCATAAAATGTCCAGATGGTGGATCATTACAGGTGTAAAAACAGTAAGAGGCTTGCTTAGGTGCATAGAAACAGCACTACTAATGCGCCAACAGAGTGTCGCACAGCAACATGTAAAGCATGCTACCTGGTCTTATTAACCCATTCACTACTCTGGACCACCAAGGATGTTAGCATTATTGCCTTCACTTCTCTGCAGCGACTCCTTTCTTAAGATCAACTGTAATCTGCAGGGTATATGGGCCAAGGGAAAACCTTGAACCAATGGATATTTCTTTTCAGCCCTCTGCTGAATTTAGCATAGGTAGCAAAATGATGTAGATTCATTCTTGTCCTATGCCCTGTTCGGACATATCAATGGAATATTGTGGGATTCCCATCTAGTCAGGGCGAAGAGCAGTGGTGTACATAGAGAAGTAAGGGCCCATACCTAGCAAGGAGCAAACCAGGCCCCCACACAGGACGGAAGGTTTTCCACCTAAACCCTTTTCAATGACCCTTGGGCCATTTTTCCACTGCCTCATTTGCTAAAAGTTGTTTCTTAAGAGGGTAGAGTCTTGGCCAAGTTTTCACCAAAAGTAGAAGAGGGGATGATCCCAACTTGGCCCCCTCTTGCCCTGGGCCCCATAGCATTCGCATGGTCTGCCGCTATGGTAGTTACAACCCTACCGAAGAGCCATCTACCGTAGCCTGTGGGCAGGGGTTTAGCTAAAGGCTCATGGGCCCTGGTATAAGAGTTCAGCTTGGGCACCCCTTCCCTCAGTACTTTGTGTCCAGGGGCAGGGAAGCACATAGCCTTCATACGGCCTCAGATAAAAATTGAATCGACACCTCCCCCCTCATGTCAAATTCTTGACCTAACCTCTTCCCTCCAGCCAGAGGTATAACTTGACCAGCATGCACTTTCTATAATACCAGTGTCTTCTTATGCACCGCATGCTTCTGGGACAGGTAGCCACTGCTACCGCTGCACCCCCTATAGCTACACTCCTACCTGTGGGCCCATATATTTCAACAGACACAAGATAATGCTTCAGTTCTCTTAGTTCTTAACAGTAATAGGATATCTGTCCTCAGTGTGTGTGTCCACCCACTAATTTTCAGTGTCCATCCCTGTTGAGAACTCAACAGCAGCTTAGTTTCCCAAATCTCTAATACTACTAAATACATATGCCCGATGCAAGATCCCCCCGAGCTATGAAGCACTGAGCACTTTATCAATGTTTGTATTAAATACCCCCATTATACTTTGGTGAGTGCTGTGTATTTATAGCTTAGTGCTTATCATGAAATAGCATTAAGAGATTATTTAAGTGTTGACAGGTTGTTGTGAGTTAGAAAATCAATAGGAAAACGGCTGCCTTTTATAATTAGTCATCCTGCTCGGGTGAGTGTGCATTCCCATCATTAGTATGGAAAACATGTATCTTAAACCCTACAGAGTATTCTGAAATGGATGCACTGTCTGGATGCTTTTCAAGACTATAGACGGCTGCAATTCCACTTACTGTTTATTGTACTCAGTTTTTTTTGCAGATGAATTTTGATTAAGTTTTGAATATAAATGTATCAGAAAATCTACACACAGCAATGAAAGACACGGAAAGTTAAATCTGTGCAGAATGAATTTAGTTTTAAGGTTTCTTTCTATTCTATCAGGTAAATATGCATAATTTATAAACTGCAAAAGCAAAAAGTATCACATAAAAAGTTAGTACTTTTAAATTTAGTTAACACTAAAAACCTAATGAGATTAGTTATGGGTATATTGTTGGAGGTACAACAAAAATAATACGCAATATAAGTATACAGTTTTAGTAATTACATTCAGGCATAAGGGATTATTCCCCAAGCAGCCCATACTGGAGAGTTATTGGGATTGTAAAGTAAAAGGTCTATTTAAATGGGAACATTAGATTAGCTTTTCCATCCTTATTTAAATGCACCCTCCATTTCATGTACTATTGAAGAAGCAATGGAGAAGGAATGTGAGGCTAAGATGAATGGATCTATTTATAAAAGATTTAAACTAGTCTTTTTAAAGGGGTTGTCTGACCTAGGAGCTGATCAACAGAATCGTTGGAACCTGTGCCAAATTAAAAAAGAAAAAACACACACACTTTGCTAAAGTAACACGGTTCCTAAGCCACAGCCCTGGTCCAGGTCATGTCAGACTAGAAGTGGTTTGGTCCCATGACTGCTACAGCCAAGCACTGGCCTCAGTGGTCACATGAGCTAGAACATCAAATCACTAGCATGTTACTAGCAGTGAGATGAAATTCCAGTGACTCACAGCTGTCACAGCACCAAAAAACCCCTGGTACTCCAGAGACCCAAAGTAGCTCTGAACAGGGCAACGATATGGGAATGGTGAGACTGAGAACAGATGAGTGTTTTTTCCTTTGAATACCTGCTCCTGCAGCGATATGGGAATGGTGGGACTGCGAACAGATGAATGTTTTTTCCTTTGAATACCTGCTCCTAGGATTGAGTTGGTTGGTTCCTAGTCATCAAGCACACAAGTATATTATGGCTCTATACAACTTCCACCTTCACAGACTTCTGTTGGATCCTACTGTAGTACTTCATTGAAGATCGCGGCATTTGAGATGAATATTAAGGCCTTTCAGGGGTTGATCAGTTAAAAAAATTGTGCTTACCTTATCAATTTGAGCATGAAGAGGCTGACTTAGCATCTTGCTTGAAGATCCAGCATGAAATCTCGTGTACTGCGCAATGATGAAATCACGCTGGTTGGTGTGGTGACGTCATACGTCACTGTTCATGAGATTTCGTAAGGGATCTTCAAGCAAGATGGCCATGTGGCATCTTTGCACACAAACGGATGAGGTCATCAAAATTTTTACCACCATTTCAGGGAAAATTGACTCTTTACTAGTGATGATCGAGAGTACGCTCGGGTGCTCTGGACGAGCACTCAGTGGTGCTCGAGTGCTCCGCCGAGCACCCAAGCATAATTGAAGTCTATGGGAGTAAACCAGGCACCCCCCGCTCAGAAGAGCGGGGGGTGCCTGGTTTACACAAGTGCCCAAAATTGAAAAAAAAACAAACAAACAAACAAACAGACAGACACACAGAGACACTACTCACCTTCCCTGGCAGCTCCCTCCACCCGTCCAGCCGGAAGACAGCTGTCAGAGTGGTAAGTTGTACCACAGCGCCACCTGCTGGACGGGAGGAATTACTACAAAGAAGAAGCCTGAGGAGGTAAGTAGTCTGTGTTTGTCTGTTTGTTTTTTTGTTTGTTTGTTTTCTATTTTTCAGGATCGTGAATGCAGAGGACTACGTCGGATTCGGTGGATTACGTTGGACCAGCTTTTTTTATTTTATAAGTGTGTGTGTGTGTGTTTTTTTACAATACTACAGTTTTAGTAATCATGGCTATTTACAGACGGCCTTGATTACTAATACTGGGCTTAGTGCTTGCCGATATGGTCAGCACTAACCCCAACATCTATTACCCCGGCACCCACCGCCACCAGGGGTGTTGGGAAGAGCCGGGTACCCGTAGGACCGGACCTTCTAAATTGAGGGTCGGGTTCTGGGGCGGCTGCAGGCTGGTACCATTAGGCTGGGAAGGGCCAATAACTGTGTCCCTTCCCACCCTGGTAGTGCCAGGCTGCTGCTGCTGGTTGTATCTGGCTGGAGAAGGAAAAAAGACCCCATGCTTTTTTTTCCCCAAAAATAATTAAATAATTTTAAAAAAATGGAGTGGGGTCCCCCCCAACCCGGATCCTACGCAGATATCTTTATGGATAAACCGTTGACTGTCTTGTCGCTGATCTCATCATGGAGACATATGTATGAATGAGGCCTTAGCAGACAGGCTGAACAGAAGATCAGTTGGCAGGAAATGTGCATAGAAAGCTTAATAGCCAGTGTGTAAGCTGCTGAGTATCCCTCTCAGTGTGAGGAACCACCCAGTGTGCGAATCTACTCACAGATTTGGAGATTCTTTCCGAATAACTGATTTTTTTAAGTGCCAAATCGAACCTGAATCTTTTCGGACAAATCAATAGTGTTCTGTCAGCACCAGGCAGAAGGTAATTACAGTCAGTTGCAGCCAATCAATAACCGCAGTTTGCGGCAGGAACAATATAAGTAGATACAGTTACACGTGATGCAGTATCAGACCAAGGGGATGTGCCCACCACATACATGGATGCACTCATACATGCACTCACCACATACATGAACGCACTCATACATGCACTCACCACATACATACACCACATACACTGTTTCTACACACGGACACTTACCTTTCCTGTAGACAGTTGATGTCTGGTCCTCACAGGCAGCCTGGAGAAGTAGGTGTCATCACCCCCTATGCCATCCAGGGACAGCAGTGCAGCGGTTAATCAGTACCCTACAATGGGGTGGGCAGAGAACAGGACACATGGGGAGGGAGGGGGGCAGGCATTGTGAAGCTCCATGTGCAAGAGCAGCTAGTCTGCTCTACACTAGCTTCCTGCTGGGGGGTGGGGCTTGATCCCATGAAGTTCTACTATTGGCTGGCAGCAGATGTCATAGTAAGCTGCCAGCCAATAGAAAACAGTACTGGCAAGTGGTCTGCCAGTACTGTGGATCCCAGAGTGAGAATGGCCATAGGAGGAGGAAGAGACAGCAATAGTACAGTGTCTGCTCCTGACTGAGAGAGGACCTTCGATGGGTGGAGCTCTAGCACTGCTGCTATAAGTGCCATCCTCTTCTGTAAAGTGCAGCATCTGTTAGTAGGGGCAGCCCTAGATCTAATGAAAGCATTTAGTACTTTGGGGCCCCTTCTGAGCTCGGGCCCCGAAGCAGTCGCTTTCCCGATAGCTATGCCACTGCCCAGGACCCAGAGCATATAGAGTGGGATCAGCTTTTGATCATCCACTCCTCATGCACCTTGGACCTGCAGTTAAGGCTTTTTAGGTTCCCGATTGTTTACAGCAAACACCCAGTTAAAGGAGTCTCCGTAGAAAAAACAAACACTTTTGAAGCCAGTGCAGCAATCGCCACAGGTGTGACTTCTCACACTCCCAATGCTCAGGGAAAGCTGCTCTTACTGTGTGGCTGGGAACTCGGAGAGGTCAATCACTCTCTATGATGTTCATGCGCTTTACCAGTGGCTTTTGTCATCAGTTGTCCTGACATAACCCATTTTAGATACTACATCCTTCTCTTTCTGAGGCAGGTCTTGGCTGTGGCGGTATATTGTTTTTGCAGTTGTCTGGCTGCTGTTCTATTTCTGCTGAAAGGTTTCTCTAAATATCCGGACTGCTAAAATAAAGAGACTTGTGATGCGCAAGTTTTTCTCTTTTTTTATAATGTATTTTGACACCAGCATTATCTATCATGTCAGGCAGTTAGTGGTAAAGTTTTAGTTTTAAGTAATGGTAACTGCTATCTCAGACTGCTAGCAGTAGCACTAGATTTTCTGTACACCTGGTTTTAATGGAGAACGGACATAAAATATTACTATGGTGCCTAGCACATAGGGACAGCTGGATGGCGTGCTTCTGGGAACTTGAGCCAAGGAATAGCATTACATTTATCAAAAAAAAAATATCTGTGTGATCCAAATGGATTTTCTCTGGTCTGATAAATGTAGCCTTTGTGTTTGTCATAAGATGTGAACATTGGAACTATGGGTTATACTGTGCACAGCATACAAACCTATTACTACAATGCTGAGAAAATATCCCTACAGTTTCCATATGAAGTCGAAAATGACAGAATGGAAAATTCTATTTTGCATTAACCCTTTTATGACCCAATTTTATTTTTTTACTCTCTGCCTTCCTGGAGCCATAACTTTTTTTATGTACACATAGTCAGATTTTTCTGTACACATAGTTAGATTTTTCTGTACACGTAGATTCCGCTCGAAATCTCTCACGGTGCATGATGATGTAATCACGCTGGCCAACGTGGTGACGTCATACATCACCGCGAACAAGATTTCACATGAGATCTTCAATCAAGATGCACATGCACAAATATTTACCGCCATTTCAGGGAAAATGGATTCGTTACCACGAAATACGAGGAAATTCGGCTTCGTGGTGAATCGAATTTTCCCTGAAATTCGGATTGAAGTCCATTTCGGATACTTTGATTTGCTCAGTAATTTAATTGGGGGCCTCATTGCATATTTTGAATCGGGGCCTAGGAGCCAAAAGTTATGCCTTGGGCAGACGAACCCCTTTCCATACTGCTGGGAACATGACCGATCAATATACTATACGTGAGCACAAACACTGTAAGTGCCTGCCACAGGAAAAAATGAACCACAAATGACACAAATATTTTGAGTGGCACTTTGGATTAAGAGCTGATGCCCATCTGAACCTCACAGCATGGAAATTGTGATTACTCCAGTGTGGAGTCCATACACATCCCATTACTTGTATTGAAAATGTAATTTTTAATGAGAATCTTGTATATTTTACCTTTTAAAATAAAAAATAATGAAATGTTGAGGATTCCATTTTCTGGAATGTCAACCTTCTCATGATTCAAGTGGATCCAGTGATTTCTGGAGTGACAAGACATCTTGGCTACTGCTCTGATCTTATATCAGAGCTGAATCCTGATTGGCTGAATTTATTCTATGGCACTATATAAGGAACATGATGGATTTTTTCAGCTATAAAAATATCTGGTCTATGAGAAAGGGTATAATAGATCACACGTGAAGAATACTGAATTATGACAAAGGGGAGATGGGACTGGGAAAGGAACCCTTTGCAAACATAATTCATAGCCATAGAGGAATAAAGGCTAGCTTTTATATAAGAAAATTGCCTCTAGATGGAAAACCAGTAGTCTGAAATAATTCACACTTTATTCTGATTATGAGTTTATTGAAGGAGTTGTAAAAATCCGGAGAATAAATGTGACAATGTTAATATAAAGATAGTTGAGATGTCAGGGCTTTGTGACCTTATTAAAGCTTCTGAGGAACAGATGTGAATCAGATCCACCTTCTTTATTCCCTGTGAAAGGTTCTTTGGCTTAATAAGTGCTGCAAGCTTTTATTGTTATTACAGTGTATCTGACACATATACAAATGATTGTAGCTTCAAGGAACTATTACGGCTGTATCTGCCATGAATAAGTAGTGCCCCAATTGCATTATTAATGTATGACAAATTCCAGCCATAGAAATGCACCATATTCGCTCTATTATATAGATGCCCCTGAGCAGATCTGAAAACAACAATGTTGTGCTTCTCCATGCTCTGTACCCTATATGTGTATAATAACTGTGACATTTTAATTATAGGGCAGTTTGATGTGTCTAATTCTAGCACTGTGTATTATAGCGTCTTACCAGCTTTTCAGCTAATTAGAATGGATTCAATTAAGTTACTGTATATGAGTTCTATACATGGCATCATATTAAAGTTCCATTGTGGATAATATAACCATAATTGGGTTGAATTTGTTTCAATTGAATTCCTAATCTGTTTTTAGCTATGCTTTTTGATACAATTTGTCCAGTCTCTATTAATTTTTCTAAACACTGTTAACTGCTGCCTACATGGATTTTCTAAACACATAAAACTAACTCACCAGTGATATTCTAGTAGTGGCACACATAAACCCTTTCATTATGGCAACCTGGGTCATATGATCTTATTTTAGCCTCCAGATGAATGTGTCCCTGTGTAGTTGATTTCCTATGAACTACTTCACCTATTAACCTTTTCTATCCCAGAGGTTTTTTTTACTTTGCATTTTTGTTTTTCCCTTCCCGTCTTCCTAAAGCCATAACTTTTTTTCTGTTCACATAGTCATATGGGGGCTTATATTTTGTGGGACAAATTGTACTTTCCAAAGCCATATAATGTAGTGGGAAAAAAAATCCAGAGGTGGTGGAATTGAAAAAAAAATCCAAAAAACGAAATTTTGCTACAGTTTTACAGGTTTTTTTATGGCGTTCATTATGCGGTAAAATTGACTAGTGATCTTCATTCTCCAGGTGAGTAGGAATCCGGCAATACCATATATATATATATATATATATATATATATATATATATATACTTTACTTTTCTTGTGTTTTGATGCTAAAAAAAAAAACAAATTGTTTTTTTTTTGCTGTCATATTCTGACCCCTATAACTTTTTTGTAGTTATGTTTGCGGAGCTGTATTAGTGCTCATTTGCAGGGTGATGTGTACTTTTCATTGATACCATTCTGGGGCATGTACAGCTTTTTGATCACTTTTTATTTAATATTTTGTGGGAAGAGAAGCGACTAAAAAATGGAAAATCGTCCCTTTTGACCCTTTTTTAGTTTCGCCTTGTCCTGTATGGGATTAATATTTTTATATTTTGATAGTACGGGCCTTTACCCATGCGGTGATACTCATGATGTGTATTTTTTCTTACATTTTTTATTCTCATCTTAAGGAAAGGGACGTGATTAGAACTTTTAGAATTTTTTATTTTTTTATTTGTAAAATCGTTATTAATTTTTTTACACTTTTTTATAGTTTCCATAGGGAACTATAACAATTAACCATTTGATTGCTATTATCATAGACTCCAATGCACTTGTTAAATCCCTTCTGGAAGCTCTCAGACACTCCCTCTCACCACCAATTTCCACATTTCTTTTCCTCTGTGTCCAATGAGGCAAGGTTGTGGTCACAGCTCTCTTCCAGGTGGCTTTTGTGGGTGCACATCCTCGGGTTGGTCTCCCTCCACCTGGAGACCCGTATCCACTTCTATATTTATGGTAGGAGACAGCACACCAATGGAGTTATTTGAATAATTGCTTCTTTTATTTAACTCATTTCAATTTATTTCAACACCAGTGTTATACAATATACATCAGTACAATGTTTCAGGCTCTTTTAGTAGGTACCCTTTTTCAAGCTGTTCCGATGCTCGGCCAAGTGTGCGTGGCTGATGTGTTGCCATTCAGACATTGTGGGTGAATACAATGGTTTTACTTTACGCATAAATTACCCAATTTTAGACTACACCCTTAGGCCTCTTTCACATGAACGTTGTGTTTTGCGGTCCGCAAATTGCGGAAACGCAAAAAAAACGTATGGCGTCCGTATGGCATCCGTATTTTTTGCGGATCCATTGTAACAATGTCTATCCTTGTCCGCAAAACGGACAAGAATAGGACATGTTCTATTTTTTGGGCGGGGCTACGGAACGGGCAAACGGATGCGGACAGCACACAGTATGTTCTCAGTATTTTTGTGGGCCCATAGAAATGAATGGGTCCGCATTTTTCATGGGAAAAATGCGGATCGGAGCCCGCAAAAACAACGTTCGTGTGAAAGAGGCCTTAAAGTTATTCAAAACTGATTTTACAAACTTTATTAACCCTTTAGGTGTTCCTCAAGAATGAAAATGGAGGTAATAGTTTAAAATTTAACTTTTTTTGCAGATTTTCCATTTTAATCTATTTTTCCCTGTAACACAGCAAGGTTTAACAGCCAAAGAAAACTCAATATTTATTACCCTGATTCTGCAGTTTACAGAAACACCCCATATGTGGTGGTAAATTGCTGTATGGGCACATGGCAGGGAGCAGATGGAAAGGAACACCGTATGGTTTTTGGAGCGCAGATGTCGCTGGGATAATTTTAAGTTGCCATGTCACATTTGAAGACCCCTGATGTACCCCTAGAGTAGAAACTCAAAAAAAGGGACCTCATTTTGTAAACTACAGGATGAGGTGGCAGTTTTATTGGTACTATTTTGGGGTACATATGATTTTTGATTGCTTAATATTACGCTTTTTGTGAGGCAAGATAACAAAAAAATGGCTGTTGTGGCACATCTTTTATTTTTGTTTTTTTTATGGAGTTCTCCTGACAGGATAGATCATGTGTTGCTTTTATAGTGCAGGTTGATAAAGATGCGACAATACCAAATATGTGTATTTTTTTGTTGTTTCAGTTAATAAAGCATTTTTGAAAACAAAAATTATGTTTTTGTGACTTAATTTTCTGAAAGGTACATTTCTTTTATTTTTCTGCCGATCGTCTTGTGTAGGGGCTCATTTTTTCTGGAAAGAGTTGACATTTTTATAAGTAGAACTTTTGGGTACATTAGATTCTTTTTTGCCACACTTTATGTGGCAAAGTGACCAAAAATTGGTTGTTTTGGTAGAGTTTTTAGTTTATTTTTTTAATGAAATTCACCTTAGTGGTTATATTATGTGATATTTTTATAGAGCATGTTTTTGCAAATGCGGCAATACTTAATATGTTTACTTTTTGAAAAAAAAAATTATTAGCATCTCCATTTTCTGAGAGCTATATTTTTTTTTACTTTTTGGGTGATTGTCATACGTAGGGCTCATTTTTTGCAGGAAGAGATGATGATTTGATTTGTACTATTTTGGGTTGCATATGACTTTTTGATCGCTTGGTATTACACTTTTTGTGATAAAAGGTGACATAAAATGCACAGTTTTTATTTTTATTTTTTATGGTGTTCACCTTAGGGGGTAAGTCATATAATATTTTTATAGAGCAAGTGATTACGGACATGGAGACACCTAATATGTCTACACTTTAAAACATTTTTTCAGTTTTACACTATAAAAGCATTTTTGAAGAAAAAAATTCATGTTTTAGAGTCTCCATTTTCTGAAAGCCAATATTTTTTTAATCATGTAGGGGATAATTTTTTGCGGGAAGAGATGATGGTTTTATTGGTACTATATTGGGGTATATATGTCTTTTTAATCGCTTGGAATTACAGTTTTTGTGATGTATGGTGACAAAAAATGGCATTTTTGGTGCAGTTTTATTTTATTTTTATTTTTTTTACGGTGTTCACTTGAGGGCTTAGGCCGTGTGATATTTTTATAGAGCTGGTTGTAACGGATGTGGCAATACCTAAAAAAAATGTATTTCAGTTTTACACATAAGGCCTCTTTCACACGAGCATGACGGATTAGGTCAGGAAGCGTTCAGGGTGGGTTCAGGGAAACTCGCACCATTTTGCAAGCAAGTTCAGTCAGTTTTGTCTGCGATTATGTTCAGTTGTTCAGTTTTTTCCACGCAGGTGCGATGCGTTTTGATGTGTTTTTCATGCACGTGATAAAAAACTGAAGGTTTACAAATAACATCTCTTAGCAACCATCAGTGAAAAACACACTGCATCTGGACTTGCTTGCGGATGCAATGCGTTTTTCACTGAAGCCCCATTCACTTCTATGGGGCCAGGGCTGCGTGAAAAACGCAGAATATAGAACATGCTGTGTTTTTCACTCAACGCAATGCTCATGTACACAGACCCATTGAAATGAATGGGTCAGGATTCAGTGTGGGTGCTATGCGTTCACGTCACACATTGCATCCGCGTGGAAAACTCGCTCGTGTGAAAGGGGCCTAAAGGGGCCTTCTGAAAGCCATATTTTTTTTAATTTTTTGGGCGATTGTCTTAGGTAGGGTATCATTTTATGTGGGAAGAGATGACAGTTTGATTGGTACCATTTTGGGGTGTGTATGAATTTTTGATTGTTTGGAATTACTGTTTTTGTGATTAAAGTGACAAAAAAATTGCATTTTTGGCACAGTTTTTATTTCATTTTTTTATGACGTTCACCTGAGGGGATAGATCATATGATCATATTTTTATAGAGCAGATGATTACATATGCGGTGATACCTAACATGTCTACTTTTTTTTACATTTATTTCAGTTTTATACAATAAGATCATTTTTGAAGAAAAAGAAATCATAGTAACATAGTTTATAAGGCCGAAAAAAAGACATCTGTCCATCCAGTTCGACCTGTTATCCATCCAGTTCGATCATGTTTTAGTAAATTTATTTTTTTTATCTTTTGGGTGATTGCCTTAGGTAGGGTCCTATTTTTAATTCCAAAAAGTATTTATTGAGTTGATTGCAAACATGGAGAAATCATAAATGCAGTACAAAAATGCACACATTAGGCAAACAAGTTTCTCCTACGAGTACATTCGCGTATAGAATACAATGTATATGGAAATCTATTGTATGAACGAAACAATTATATAACAATAAAAGATTTGTCATGAAACATGAGTTGTCTGATTCTGTCACAACTATATCTGAAAGATACGGTTTTCTGGACTCCCCAGGGTCAAGGGTAAGAAGGGAAAGAGAGGGGGGGTGGGGATATATGAAATGGTCCCCCACAGTTTAGTTTATCCAGTTAGAGAGATAAGTAATATTGTAAGTTAGGAGAATTGGAGCAGTTCAGCCAGGAGTTCCACACTTGTGAATAACGTTCCCTTGTATCATTTAGTGTAGCTTTTAGTTTCTCATACAGTGCAATAGTATTAACTCTATGAATAACTGCTGACATCGAGAGAGAGGGTGTACGCCATCTAGAAGCTATATGAATCCTGGCTGACATCAGAATAAATTGAAGAAGTTTATATTCTGTTTAGTTGAATGCCGGTGGTTTAAGGCCTAAGAGATAAACAGGTGCTGACAGGGGAAGATCCTTCCCGAATACTTCATACAACCCTCTTTTAATATTAGTCCAGAACCTACGAACCACCGGGCAGGTCCACCAAATATGAAGGGTGTTTCCTATGGTCTGGCAACCTCTGAAGCAGAAGGGGGAAACTGTTGGATAAATAGCATGTAGTCTAGAGGGGACGAAATAAACCCTATGAAGAACCTTCAAGGAGGTTTCCATCAAGGTGACCTGCCAGCTCCCTTTACTTATCATAGTACAGCAATCAAACCATTGTTCCGTGGTAAGAGTCTCTCCCAAATCAACCTCCCATCCATGCATGAATGCTAATTTGGCATCGGGGGGTGATGCATTCAGTATAGAGTAAATAGAAGAGAGTGAGCCCTTCTCTAAAGCTCTGTATTTACAGAGTCTTTCAAATGGCGTGTAGACTATTATATTAGTGGCTGGGACCTAGGACGTTAGGAAATGGAAGACCTGGGAGATTCTAAAGAGTTCAGAGGGCGGGGGAGAGAAAGTAGATATAAAGTATGCCCTGGACATGAGCTGAGAACGGAGTAAAAAATCACCAACACAGCGCAGTCTGGTATGTTTCCACCAAATGAATACAGTTGGTGATAAGCCAGGTGGAAATAGTGGGTTTCTGAAAAGTGGGAGCAAGGGGGAGATAGAACTTTGTATTTTATATTTGAACCTAACCTTCCTCCAAAGTTGTAACATAAGGTAAGGAATTTTTGCAGCCGGATCAATTGTCCCCAAAGGGATGTCAGGTGACCATGACCATATTAATGCTAACGGAAATGCAGGTTGTAGTAAATCAGACTCTAAGATGACCCATTGTGGGAGGCTAGAAAGAGCACGAGACTAATTGTGACAGTCTAGCTGCAACATAGTATTTGTAAAGGTGTGGGACTGAAAGTCCACCTACGCTCTTATGCAGGTGCATTATATGTCTAGCTATCTGTGGTCTCAGGTAGGGTCCTATTTTTTGCGGGAAGAGATGATGGTTTGATTGGTGCTATTTTGGGGGGCATATGTCTTTTTGATCGCTTGGAATTACTCATTTTGTAATGTAAGGTAATTTTTTTTACGGCGTTCACCTGAGGTGGTAGATTATGTGATATTTTTATAGGGCACTTAATTAATGTTTAAAAATTTTTAACAGTATTTTATGGTGAGGTGGCTTTTTTTAACTTGAAACTTTTTTTTATTATAAAAAAAAACACTTTTTCACTTTTTTTTTTTTTTTTTACTTTTTATAGTTGTCCCACTGTGGGACTTCACCTTTTCAGGCTTTGTTCACTGTTTCAATTCAGTACAATACTTTCTGTATTGTACTGAATTGAACTGTCAGCATCTTACACAGTAAGACGTTGACAGTTGCCTAGGAGACCCAGTTTGCAGCCTGGATCTCCTGGACTTCCGTAGCTGGCAGGCTCAGATGCCTGTATAAGGCATCGGAGCTGCCATGGCAACCATTGGCCCCGTGTCAGCGCAGTGAGGGGGGCCGATGGAGTCAGAGGGAGCTCCCTCCCTCTGCAGACCCTGTACGTTCAGCGGTCACCACTGACTGCGGCATGTGAAAGGGTTAATCCGCCGGCATTACCGCACACAGCGATGCCGGCAGATGCAGCAGGGGCCCGGCTATCAGTAACAGCCGGGGCCCGTGCTGATTGGGCGGGTGCAGGAGACTTGAGGAGTACATACATGTGAGGATGCCACAAGATGCCGCATTCCCTCATGTACATGTATGTGATAATGCGTGAAGGGGTTAAATGGCATCAGGGAAAAATCATAGAAAATAGACTAGATGAACTATGCATTAATAAACACTAAAAGTTAATGCAGCGCCATAGCTGCAGCTTTTACTCTGAACTCTTTAAAAAATTCTTAGAGGCTACAAACAGAGCTACTGTATAAGACAGATTTCACACTGAATGGAACAGAGTAGCCTGTAATGTATGACAATGCAAGCAAGCTGCAGAAGACAATAAAAAAATAAATAATAAAATACAATTGCCAAAATATTTATATTTTTTTATCCCATAATTCAGATAAGGATTTCAATTCATCCCAGTGCAAGTGCATATACATAGAAATAATCACAGGCTTAATTCAGGCTTAGGAAAATTGATCTGTTGTTTTTCAAGAAAATGGAAATATTCATGGACATGCAAATTCAAGTTTATGGAGATGAGCTGCAGTTCCAAACAAATGGAAAAGAAAACCCTTTCTAAACCTGGACAACCCTTTTAAAACAAAAAGATAGTTTTTTTTTTACAACAAATCCTTGTGTTTAAAATCGCATTACAACATTTTCAATTGATTATGTAAATCACTCCAATATCAACTACAGCAGTATTTGTCAATGTAGGGAATACTCGCACGCAAATTAGCTAGAGGAAAAATCAGGGGTGGAAGTTAAAATGTAAACTTTACTAATACCTTTAAAATGATGGCGGACTATTGTCCCTCATAACACAAAAACCACTAGCGGTTGAGAAGAAATAGAAGTCTACACTTAATCAGTGGAGAAGTATCTGTAAGACATTGATCAGAAACTTTTGTTTTCCTCTGCTCACTGGCTGTTTGGCATACTGATTACTAGTGTTAAGTGAAAGGAAGCATTTGAAGCAGAATTCGGTCCAAAGTTTAGGAAACTTTGATTCACAACTAATCCAAATTTCCTTGCGCTTCGTAGTAACAAATCAAGTTTTCCTAAAATGGTGGCTGCACGTGTTACAAAGTAAAACTAAGTATACAAGAGACAACTCCAGGAAGGCAAGATCACCCATAATGTCATACAGCAGGCTAAACTGCAGATAGCTATCCCCTGTGATGTCACAATTTGATTTGGCAACTTTGCCGAAGTTCTCCAAGAAATCCGATTAGTTCCAAATTAATTTGCCATGAATCGCTATAAATCAGGTATACCCATACCATTCTGCCTTAGGGTATGGCCACACGGAGCAGTCGTGCTGCCGTGAAGAACCATGTGGACAATTAACCTGCAGCTGCCTTTCATGTTATAATGAAGACTGCACTGTATAGTCGGTCTTCATTGTTAATGGCTGCATAACACCTTTAATGGACCTTTAAACAGGAGCTGTTGCTGGAATGGGGTTTGACTGGTTAGGTGAGGGCACAATCTGTCTATTATTACTGTTCTGGCTTGAAATCCTGCAGGTTATTTGACAGTAAATACAGAATATTAATCAGCTCTGGCATACCCATTTCTCCAACCCCAGCACTCTCCTGCCCTACTGGTCTTACATTTAGAAGCAGTGGTGGACCCGACAAAGTTATGTAGAGGCTAGCGCCTCTTCATAACTTCGACGGATCCACCACCAGTGTAGGGCTTTATTAAGTCTCGCGTCTAAAACGCCGGTCTTAATAAATGTGCTCCCAAGAAAGAAAAGTTGTGGAATTATAGAAATCACAGGATTGTTAGACATGCTTATGATATGCAAATAATAAAAAAACTGGAAACATAATATTCACAACATCTCACTGTATTCAGTATCAAATATGAATACCAGGCACAGAACTACACGTGCTTAAATGCCTTCACATTTTATTAATGAGGTTAATAATGTTCTGAGATACTGAATGCACTTGGGCACAAAAATCATCAAGATCTGCTGCTGGCAGCTCTCATTGCAATTGCGAGCCAATGATGTCACAGATGTGCTCCATTGGAGACATGTACAGACATATTGCAGGCCATGGTAGCACATTCAGGCCATGCAGGCCCCTCATAGCAGCACGAGCAACATGTCAGCACTGTTCAACATTGCTCGTTCCAGTGGTTAGGAGAATGATAAATTGGAATGGCAGCAAAAATTGGGAACCTTTGCACAGATGGATTGTCTGATTAACCCCTTCGCGCCCAGCGCCGTACATGTACGGCGCTGGGGCGATGCGAGCACATGGCGCCCGCTCGCGGGTGCGGCGGGCGTCATGGCCGGCAAGTCTCTGCTGTTTCTAACAGCAGAGACTTGCCGCTACTTACCGCCATCGGCGGCGTCTTCCTGGTTGATTAGATGCCGTGATCACACGTGATCACGGCATCTAGTTGCGTTTCAACCCGGAAGCATTCGCTTCTGGGTGGTGTACAGACACCCCGTGTGGCCAATCGGGGTGTCTGTACACCATATGAAAACTGTAATCCTCGCTGGTGAGGATTACAGTTTTCAAAGTGCAATTCTTATTCTGGCCACTAGATGGCAGGCCAGGATAAGAAATGAGCAATCCATGGATTTCTGAGTCTATAAAATCCATAATTGCTCATAAAGAAAAAAAAAAAAAGCCACAATATATAAGCCCATATTTGAGCTTTCTAATAGTAAAAAAAAATAAAAAAAAAATGTTAAAAAATATATAAAAAATAAAAAAGATGTAAACATTCAAATCCCCCCCTTTCCGTATAAGTAAAAAATAAATACCTAAATAACAATAAATATAGACATCATGGGTATCACCGTGACTGAAAACGCCCATACTTTAAAAATATTTAAAAAAAAATTCCAATACGGCGAATTGTGTGTCGGAAAAAAGCGTCCAAATGGCGATTTGCCGTTTTTTGTCGCTTTTTTTTTCTAAAAAAAATTAAATAAAAAGTGATCAAAAAGTCATACACACCCCAGAATGGTATCAATAAAAACTTCAGATCGTCCCGCAAAAAATGAGCCCCCATACAGCTCTGTACACATAAATACCAAAAAGTTATAGGGGTCAAGATTTGACAAGGAAAAAAAAAATTATTTTATCACTATGAAAACACAGGAAAAAATATACATATTAGGTATTGCCGGATTCGTACTGACCAGTAGAATGAAAGTAATGGATCAGTTTTAATGCACATCGAACGCTGTAAATAAGAAACCCGTAGAACTGTAGCGGAATAGCGTTTTCTTTGCAATTCCACCCGGTTTGGAATTTTTTTCCCGCTTCCCACTACACCGTATGCAATATTAAATGGTGGCGTTGGAAAGCACAACTTGTCCCGCAAAAAACAAGCCCTCATACAGCTATGTGAACAGAAAAATAAAAGAGTTATGGCTGTTTGAAGGCAGGGAGCGCAAAACGAAAATGCAGAACCGAAAAAAGCTCCGGACGCGAAAGGGTTAAAAGAATGACACATAGTGATCTATTCTGTACTGCAAGTGAAATTGGATGTCACAACCCCAGCCTAGGGAAGCAAATAGGGTCTACACCACCATCAGAAGGTGTTTGTAAGACATTGTGCTATGACTCAGACATCCAGCTACAGGTATTTAACAAAGGCTTGACAAAGTCTCTTCAGTCAAAACGTAGCATCTGGAATAAATTTCAACAAAAGGACTTGTTGTCTCCATACTTCTTTTTGTATGCATGGATTATCCAGCAAGCAAGGGGAAGCTTGCCACTTTCCCTGGAGATGTGCACCCACCACACATTTGAAGTAGGAGTGTGCAGTTATCGGGTTTGGGGTGGCCCCAGCGCTACACTGCGTTCTCCAGACACCGACGAGGTGTCACCAGGCGTTGCTGCTCTTCAGAAGGGATGGTAAGGAATGGTGCAAACCCAATAGGAAGTAAGTCGAGAGAGTCAGGGTCTGCAGTAAACCAGGGTGCTTCTTTACTGAAGGGATTCAGGTGCAGAACAATACAGGTGAGGTGTAGGGCTGGCTTCTCCAGTCTCCTCCCTGGCAGAAGAAGGGTTTTATGCTGTGGAAAGGCCTGAGCTAGCTGTCCCTCTCTATCTTCAGAAGGCTGGGAACCCTGTCCAGGGCACATGGTCTGTAGCTCAGTAGTCTGGGTGGCTCCTTCGTCACAGGGCTGGCGACACAGGTCTGTGGCTCAGCGTCCCCATCTTCATGGTGGCATGAGTCTCCCCTCCAAGCACTGGTCCCTAACTTCAGAACACTAGAGGCTCTGACTGCTCTCCTTATACACAGTTTTAGCTAGACTAGAACCTTCTAGTGGAAGGGGTTGGAGTGGAGAAGCTCAGCACAAACAGATACATTGTAACACTTTCCGTATCTCATAGACTTACATTAGAGCTTCAATGATATTCAAGGACAATGACCAAAATAAGTTTCCAGACATAACAACAGAGCTAAAACCAGACATTCAAAAGGTCAGTCTGTCTGAGTTTGGTGGTAAACAACGGCTTTTTCCCTCCAAAACATGGTCTTTACCTTATAACAGCTGTGGAAAAGTACCAGCTTCTCATTCAAAGTCCCAAAAGTCTCTCAGTATTCATTAACCCTTTCCACAGAGCCTTGCAAATAAAGTGCAAATGAGCAGGGTATATATCAAAACATATATATATATATATATATATATATATATATATATATATAAATTCAGTAATACAGTGCAAGTTAACATTTTCAAGTGAAATAAAGTAAGACGTTTATAACTTTGCATAGGGGAAACAGACAAATATTCACAAATGTCCAAACGTCAAAGTATCCCCTGTTCCAGGGCATTACAAGTGTTGTCTGCTTCTCTTTTATCAGGCATCGTTTTGTGTGATTCATCAGAAGTGAATTGTCAAAACTTTAAATTCCTTTGGAAGAAGAATTTTTGTGAAATTTGTGACTCCTTTAGAATATGGTAGTTCAGATTCATTAAGAATCAATTTGCTTATCTCTAGTAGCTATTTCCACAATTCCAAAACTTTCTGTTAGTAGCTATGTTCTGCAACAACACTAGTAATGCCTACATCATCAATTACATTGTAATGGTTCTATTTAGTAAGTATTGAGTACTGTATTATCTAGAGTAAATTATTGTTAATATGGGAGCCTAAAGCTAGACAATATACTAGATCACATTATTTCTGTACCTGCATGAGAGAACTATGAAAACACACAGTAGAACATCTTATATGGAGGACAGGAATGCTAGGGTAGCTAGGTGAGATGCTCTTATGATCTTAACCTACTTTAGTAGACTGTGGATCAAAAGAAACAGAGCTCAGTGATTTATAATGGCTGAAACAGAATAAGTGATGCACGCACAGAAATGAATTGTGAAATAAAGGAATACGCTAAAAAAAAATAAACCACTCAGCTATACTTGTAGAATGACATAAACCTTGTACCAAACCTTTTTAAAAAAGGAAGGTGGAACACAAAAGAATGTGCTTAATATGAAATGCCAAGCAGAATATACTTTATTCAGACTGCTTAATGTACCCTGAAGTAAATAATTATTTGGAGGTTTAAGAAATCTTACCAAGCGCTATGATTTACCATCTATTTATGATTTCCTGTATAATAACTATGTAGGCCTCCCGTTTTACATTATGTGTTCATAGAGAGCTTTGTATAACGATAATAAATTGAATCTGGACCCATTTCATTATAATTTAAGCTACTGCTGACCAGATTATCTCTTGAGTGAAATGTCATTCCGTAAGGGCTAAGATGTTACACAAAAGAACCTTGATGGCTCGCCAAACGGAGGACACATGTACGGTCCTGCATTATCTTGCCTGCCAAATATTATTGGCATGTTTAGACCAGCATGGGGTCCTCTTTGTGAGTGGGACTACTGAATAATCACTTCTTTTATACAGTAAATTTATAAATGGTTATTTATTAGGTGTTGTTAGAGGACTTAATAACAAGGTTGTGCTTCTTTTGTTCACATTTGTGGTTAGTAGACTCGAAGAGGAATTACTTGTGTGGCTCTTTCTATGTAGCTTATTATGTTCATTATTTTTGTCGACGTCTAAGCCCAATTTGACTGAGAGGCATTAAATGTCACATGCCTGTATTATTATTAAGATCAATACTGGCCTATGACAGTGTGTGCATTTTGACTGCAGGGTTATAGTCAAGTGGAGGTTAAGCTCTTGGGAAAGAGGATGCATGCTATTGCTATGATGGTGTCTTCACTTCATGGGGCTAGTCCCCCTTTGAACAGTCATATCTTGACATATCTTGACTGATCACCATGTTTTTGTGTATAGCTTAGCTATATATATATATATATATATATATATATATATATATATATATATAGCTCCACACTAGTGTACATAGTGCCCTAAACTGACATATGGAACATTATAATTGTATACACAGTGCACCATATATGTAGGGTTACATGTACTGTACTGCATGTGTTATACACTATGCCCCTGCATACCTCAATGCAAACAACTTTCAGATTGAGAGTTATTACACTCATTAATAAAAAAATGATTGCTACAAAACATGGCATGCAGTTATGTCTCAGGCAGATATGTACTAGTAGTGGGATCATTTATCAAACTGGTGTAAAGTGGAACTGAGTTACCCATAACAGCCAATCAGATTCCACCTTTTAATTTCCTGTCCAAAATGAAAGGTGGAATCTGATTGGTTGCTATGGGTCACTAAGCCAGTTCTACTTTACACCAGTTTGATAAATGACCCCATAGGTCTTGCCACAAGAGGGTTTACCTTTCCGCTCTGCCCTATAAAAAGGCTCACAGAAGCTACTTTTGGGTAGTGTACTTTGTTGTCTGATAGGCATGCCTCTCTAGTGTACTCAAAGACATTTAGCCCAGTTTTTCACCTTTTTGACAAATTGCCTACCATCTCTGCCAGGGGTAGGCAACCTCTGGCACTCCAGCTGTTGTGAAACTACAACTCCCAGCATGCATACTTGATCTGCTCTTCTCAGAACTCCCATAGAAGTGGATGGTGCATGCTGGAAATTGTAGTTTCACAACAGCTGGAGTGTCGAGGGTTGCTGACCCCTGATCTAGGCTGTTCTGACCTAGCCATTAAGAGGTTTTGAGAGAAGTTACAATAGTTACATGAGGGCTCACACACATGGCGAACAGGCTCCAGATGGCCCAGACAGAGAACTAGTAGACATTACCTTTTGATCCTCTGACAAGCACAGGAAGCTTCCATAGTCTTGTTGTTCACTATCTAGACACAGGTTGGACCTTCATTACACACCACAGTCTCTGCCTGGATCATTTCCAGGTGCTTAGCAGAAGGAAATATGGTGTCATGGCACCAACTACATGTCCTACAATTGACAGCCAGCCACCATCGCCTTCATTTGCAGTGATTTTGTGAACGAGAAACCTGGATTGCTAGGACTGGAATTGTATCATCTTTAGCAATGAATCCAGATTCTGTTTTGGATCTGATGATGGATCGGATCAAGTATGGAGGCCTCATAGTGGGTGCTTCAGTCCTGCCTTTGTTGTGGAGTGACACATTGCCCCAACTGCTGATGTCATGCTCTTGGGAGCCATCGCATATGACAGTTGGTCACCCCTAATAGTAATACTAGGGACAATAACAGCTCAGTGATACATGTAGGACATCCTGTGGTCCTATGTGT
Organism: Rhinella marina; assembly: GCA_900303285.1. Lineage (NCBI taxonomy): Eukaryota > Metazoa > Chordata > Amphibia > Anura > Bufonidae > Rhinella > Rhinella marina. The sequence continues at coordinate 59,966 of ONZH01007583.1, forward strand.
TGCTTGTCATGGCAAAGCTTCCAACTGGCATTTCTCAGTAAATCCTGCCCACACACACCAGGGGTTTCCCAGAAATGTCTATGGCAGATCGCAGCACTTCCTTGCCTGGTCACCAGATTTACATCCAATAGAACACTTATGGGACCAGCTGGGACCTAGGGGACCTAGGGGACTACAGCCTCATTTCTATTGTACAGTTTTACCCAATAAACGTATCCTTTTGCTCTAATATTGTAATCACTTACATACAGTATATCATCATAACATTCACACATAGAAGGCTCCATTTGATTCCAACAACTCTTTCTTGGTGTTTTTTTTTTGTCAGTGAGTGTATATATTATATTACCAGACAGATGATGAAGCTTGTACATAGACTGTGCTAATTTTTATTACAATAGTATATAACCAATATAAAGTGTTTGCGGAAGAGAAACAGCACTAGTGATGACATATAAAGTAGTGAACTGTCTTCAGTGACACTCAGATCTAGACTCTAGAGCTACTGAATAGTTTTTGGGGGCCGCTGCCCTCATGATGCCATAACCTGATTGCCCCACCAGGATTTTTCCTTAAAGAGTCAATGGCCAAGTCACTCCTGGTGTAAAGGAGTGTTTTAACTTGTGTAAGAGATCGCTCTCTCACTGGGGGTCACAATCACAAACTTCTCCTCTGACTATGGAGTTCAAGTCCAAATGGTGCTTTATTTTGGCTCTTCAGCAACAGCACAAACATAAACATCACAAAAATAAACACCTGCCCGTCTGGTCTGTAGCTAATACATAGGTCATCTCTACCTCACCTATAGAGCGCAGTTCACACACAGAACACAATCCGGCTGCCTCAGCCATACGGTCCAGCAGCCTCCTGGCTGTGACCTCACCAGCACCTTCGGGGGAAGATGGTCCAGAAGTCCTCCCGACTCTGACCATGCGACCTTCAATTCTCTCTCAGGCTTGCATAGAGGGTTAATTTATCCCAGCTTGATTAACCTAGCTGGCCTCACCTGGGGCCAGGGAACCTGTAATGGACTAGGGGTGGGAAATGAAAGACTCCCACTACCCACCTGTCTCCCAGTCCAAACAAATCCATCCCATACAACTTTAAATAACAAACAGCTCCAGCAACTATATCTTGCTGAAGCAGCACTGTTTTCTGGATTTCAGTTCTCACCCAGCTAAACTGAAAAACCTGGTGAGATACACACCCCACCACACCTCTACCATGCACTTTACTGTACACATCACCACAATAGGAATAGATTAATTAAGTGATAGAAAGATTATTAGGTGTTAAAGGGGTATTCCCATCTCACAAATGTACTTTGTATAGTTAGATATAGCCATACCAGTATTATTACTAATAGAATGTATTTATATAAAATGTACCATTTAGAAGATTTGCCTATTTGTATATCCATTGTCCCACATACATTAGTCAGGCCGTTGCCCTGGTTACGACCACCATGGCCATGTAGTAGTGGTGGCCGGCTTGCTCCTGTTAAAACCCGCTCTGAGGTAACTGCTGTATTGTGAACGCACATTACATGAGTATGCGGAGACACATCTTAGGGTTGTAGCATTTTTGTCTGTGCTTGCAAAACGCAGAGAAATGGATCCTGTTCCAAGATCAATTCATCTCTATGGAGCAGGATCCGTTTATAAAGTCTGCGTTTTGGACGGATCCCGACCATTGTGTTTTAGACTGATAGCGTCCAAAACGCTGATGTGAAAGTACCCTAAGATGTGTCTCCGCATGCTCATGCAATGTTCGTTCACAATACAGCAGTTACCTCAGAGCGGGTTTGAAAAGGAGCAAGCCGGCCACCACTACTACATGGACACGGTGGTTGTAACCAGGGGCAACGGCCTGACTAATGTATGTGGGACAATGGATATACAAATAGGCAAATCTTCTAAATGGTACATTTTATATAAATACATTCTATTAGTATTAATATTGGTATGACTCTATATCTAACTATTAGAGTTGAGCAAACGTGCTCGTAACGAGCACTGTACTGCTCGGATCCCCTGCGCTCGCATGGGCGCAGCCATCCAGATCCGTCCTCCTCACCCGACGGATCCGGATGCCTGCGCCCATGTGAGCGCAGGGGATCCGAGCAGTACAGTGCTCGTTACAAGCACATTCGCTCAACTATACAAACTACATTTGTGAGACCCCTGTGAGATACCCCTTTAAGTCATTTCTTAGCAAAGGATAAATACTCTTTATCTCCCCTTTTATTTTCTATTCATCTTACTGTATCTAGAACTGAAATTGTAAGCATCATCTTATGCACCAAAAGTTAAGTCTCTATTAGTCGAGTTACATTTGATCAGGATTCAGGACCTTTTTTGCCATTAGGCGCTGGAGATCCAGTGTCCAGGGAGCCGCGTTGCTGTGGTCAGGACCAGAGGTAATCACTTTTGTTTTATCTTTTATATTTTTTTTTTATTTCTTTTTACAATACCTCTGTGTCTGCTTGACTTTATGCTAAAACTGTGACATAGTGTGACATAGGGAAAAATGGTAAGCAACTTAAAGGGTTATTCCCATCTTGGACAATGGGGGCGTATTGCTAGGATATGCCCGCATTGTCCTATAGGTGTGGGTCCCACCACTGGGACCAGCACCTACATCGAGAACGGGGCCCCGAACCTGAAGGAGGGCGCACCGCGCACGCGCGGCCGCCCTCCATTCATTTGTATGGGGCCACCGAAAATAGCCGAGCACCGGATCAGCTATTTCCATTGGCTCCATAGAAATGGATGGGAGCACACTGCGCATGCGCGGCCCAGCTCCCATTCATTTGTATAGAGCCGACGGAAATAGCCGAGCCAGTGCTCGGATATTTTTGTCGGGCCCATACAAATGAATGGAGGGCGGCCGTGCGTGCGCGATGCGCCCTCCTTCAGGTTCGGGGCCCCGTTCTCGATATAGGTGCTGGTCCCAGTGGTGGGACCAAGATGGGAATAATAACATATTCAGTCTTACCGCCTCAGGCAGCATGGACTATATACACTGCCTTGCAGTCTATTTGTTTACCAGTCTCTTTGACAAGTCTACTGCACAAAATTACTGCTGGTGATCACAGTTGCTGATCCTCTCCATTCTCCATTCTCCATGGTCCTGGGATAAAATGCTCAACAAGAAATGGGTATGGCATATTCTTACAGGCATTGTAAGGGTACAGCCACGTCTTCAAGTTTCTGGATGCAGTTTTGCAAGGCAAATTTAGATGTGGATCATAAAAGGAGAGAAAGTTTAAAGAATAAAAGAGTATGCATAAACCTCTTAGATCCCCTTACTGGTGGATGTGAGTAGTCAAATTTTCAGCAATGTCTCAAAAATGAATATCTAACCATTATAAATGCATGAAAATGTATGGAATTAACAATAAGCACAAACTTCAGGACCCCTAAGTGAAATTGTTTCAAAAGTTAGACATTCCCTTTAATACAAAAAGCACAATGATTCTTCTGTAAATAAATGTTGACTAGTGAACCATATAAATACTGTATAATAGTTGGACAAACAGAGGTTTATTGTGTTTTTTTTATTCACTTAAGTGATAGATCTGTCTTTTTCATTGCTTTGAAAAGATATATGTTTTGTTTGAACTTGGTCTTATAGCTGGAGGCACTGTTATATTGATGCATTGGTGAAAAGTGGGGTTGCAAGCGACAATAATTTTAAATTGCATCTAGTTCTCAGCATGAAGTAATGTCACATTTTAATCTATGAAGAAGAGGTTAGCAAAGGTTTGCAAGAACAAATTACTGCCTGTATAGTTAAATTATTACTTCACACTGCTTATTCTTTAAATAGTAAAATTATTATTTTGTTCTGATACAAAAGAATGTGGATTGTAGTTCTGGCAGGATATTGAGAATGATGTGTTGTATGAGAAATGACACACAACATTTTAATTAAGCAATAATGCTATATACACCAGATCGGTAGGGCAGAAAACCATATTAAAGGATTTTCCCGTCTCCACTTGTTTTGCCATAGATAATTGAGAGGTGTAGATTCTACCTCCATTCACTAGGGATCTAGAAAGTGGTGAGCAACTTAAATACAAAGTTACATAATTACATAGTTTGTAATGTTGTAAAAAAGACATGCAGTAGGGCCATCAAGTCCAACCTATAATCTCACCATTTTGATCCAGAAGAAGACATAAAACCCTTATGAGGCATATGACAATTTATATTAAAGATAAAAATTCCTTCCCAACTCCAAATATAGCAATATCCAATAACGGGACGGCACTCCATTGTTATGATGCAATATGTGTAGTTCTTTATTTAAACCGCCACCAGTTCAGCACATAATGTAGATATTCAATGTTTCTGGCTTATATTTAAAAAGTTCCTTTTCAAGGTGTTGCTTGCATCTCAAAAACATATCTAGAATCCACACCTTTCTTGCTATGGAAACAACAAAAACTCTCTGTGACTCTGATCCATTCCCATTACTGTAGCTCATTACTAATTAGCCCTCCCCCTCAACCTTAACGCAGCAGCCAGGGTCACCAATCTGTCTATCTGCCACCTGGATGCCTTTGCCCCGTGCCAGTCATTGCTCTGGTTGCCCAGAGCAATTCAATGTAGCCTTTTCACTCTTACCAGAAAGCTCTCCACAGAGTTGCACCTCCCTTCATCTCTTCCCTCATTTCTGTCTACCATACTACCCGTGCATTACACTCTGCAAATGATTTACAACTAACATCCACCTTAGTCTGAGCCTCTCACTCCCATCTTCAAGACATTCTCTGGAATGCCTTACCCTAAGCAATTAGGTTAATTCCCAACATACACAGTTTTAGGCGCTCCCTAAAAACACACTTTTTTTTAGGTTGGACCATCACATCCCCTGATCTAACCATTCTCCATTCAGCCCCCTCCCCCTTCATCACCATTCTTCTGAAACTTATCCATCATCAGATATTCGTAACCCCTGCACTCAAATGCACTACAGAGATCAGCTGGTGACCGGTTCATGAAGCTTTATATGTACTCCCCTATTGTGTTAAGATAGCCAAACCATTGTTAAAAAACAAGCTCTTGTTACCTTTTGTATGTAACATTCAAGTTGAGAACAGCACAACATCGCTCATTCTTATAGGAATGCAGCCGATCATCTCACCGATAGATCCATGACGTCAGCATCTCCAAAAATGGTGGTTTTATTGGGTCAATCAAGCATGTACAAAACAGCGATGTTTCGGCTATATCTCAGCATTTTTTATGCATTATATTCCATTACAAAACATCAGTTTACAGAGATGGGCAAATCTATTCGCCACTTCGTAGATTCGTATCGAATCTTGGAAATTTTTAGCTGCGAGGCGAATCCGAATTTCTTTGGATTCGCTTCGTATTATTCGTAAATCTTCGCAAAATTTTACACGCTAACGATGCTTACGATATTTATGAAACTTAAGAAATGTACGCATTCTGCGTGAGGCGGGACAATGCCTATACGCCCATGCAAGAGCGGGAAAGTGAAGATACGCCCCCCTCCAAACTGGAAAAAAACAGCCCGGCCCAAAGGGATCTAATTGTTTTGCACGTATAGGGCGTGAAGACTCCTCCCTCAGTGCTCCACCCTCCTCTTAAGTATGAACCAGTTTAGACCAGTGCTGACCTCAGAGCAAGAGGCAAGCATCATGGCTAAAAAACAGCTGCGTCCAAATTGGAACCAGATGTGTTTTGGAGATGACTTATCTGAACCACCACCCGCTCAAGACATCAGGGTGTCACAAGTCTGCCAGAGAAACCCAACTTCAGTGCCTGTGTGTTCCTTACCACCTGCTGAGGTTGCTGTTGCTGCAACTAGTGAGGTGGCTGGAGCATCTGCTTTGGCTCGTGCGGCTGGAACGTCTGCTTTGACTCCTGCGGCTGAAAAGTCTGCTTTGGCGCGTGCGGCTGGAACATCTGCTTTGGCTCCTGTGGCTGGAACGTCTCCTTTGGCTCCTGCGGCTGGAACATCTGCTTTGGCTTGTGCGGTTGGAACGTCTGCCTTGGCTTGTGCGGCGGAGGCAGCTGGAGTGTCCATTTCGCTGCGCAGGAGGAGATCCACCTCTTCCATTCACCAGAGCCCAATTGTTCCACCATCTGTGACGGCCCATGCACAGACCCTCTGGGACTATAAAACCGAAGTGGAGGACTGGGTCATACAGGTACTTGACCACCCTAGGCCAGGAGATCCTTCATTGGAATGGAGAAAGGGAATTGTGATTTGGTTTTCCGTTGGGAGAGGGTCTGGCTTCCTGCAGGATGATGAGGATGGAAAAGGAGTATTTTGTGGGCCGCAGGTCGGTGAAATGGCTGTACCTGCCACAACATTGGCATAGCCTGTACGTGGGGGATCAGGTGGAGTACACCTCCATGGCATCCTTGAAAGGCCCATTTGCAACCGGGGTTACCCTCCTTTCAAAACCTCTGGTGCCTACAATGGAACCAGAAGTGTGGCCTTATGAACCACCAGGTCCAGGACGCTTGCGCTGCCTGCATGAATTCCCAGATGGCGTCCTCCGGTTCAGGGAAAAGCCACAGTCTCAGCTGGAGCCTCTGATTCCTGGACTGCCAGCACCACCACCACCACCACAGTCCTTACAGCTGGGTCAGCTGACCACGTTATTGTTCACCTTCCAATCCACGGTGGTCCACCAATAGCAACTGCCATGGAAGATGAAGCCAGCAGCCGGGGAAGCTGGGGCTTTTTTCCTGGATGCAACCTTTCTGGAACTGCTGCAGCTGAAGTCCTTACCCCTGCTTTCCCGGCAGGAGCATCCAGAAAAGGGCTGCAGCGTGCGTCACCACCACCCGGACCCCGTCAAGTCCAACTTCAGGAAGAAGAGGGCACTGGAGTTCCACCACAGCAGCGAGCATGGCCTACAAGAGGCAGGAGCATCCTCTGATGAGCTTCAGCAGTCAAGGAGGACTTAAGGTCCCTCATATGAGGAAACACAACTACTGGCCATGTCAAGGACACTGCAGGAGGACCTATGGGAGCCACACCATAGACTGCACCTGACGGGTGAGATGCTAGTTGGCAGTTCTTTTTGTTTAGTTTGTGTTTAGTTTGTGTTGCCCCTGTTGCCGACTCTCACCCACGGCTGTCAGGACTCCCCCCATTCTGCAGAAATTTCCCTGTTGCGCCGAAGTGCGCCTATTTTCCTTTTTACCCCCTTTTCAGGTTATTTGGGAGCCTCCTTTTCCAAAAAGGTTCTCCATTTGCTGCTATTCTCTGTTATCCATGTGGATTACACATTACCTGTTTGGATTGCAATTTAACCTCAAGTGGATTACAATTGAATTTTGGAATATGTGTTCCAGACAGACAGTGTTTTATCATGCCAACTAGGATCCATAAGGAGAGACTCAAACGTATATCTGAGCCTTTTATGCTTGCAAATGTGAAATTTATTGCACTAAAATGTTTGCATACTTATGTCTTTGCTGTATTTTAGCTACACTGTTTTTAATGGTTTAGCCCATTGTGTATTCTTTTTCTGGTACTGCAATGTGTCCTATTATGCACTTATTGTAAGGTGTTTTTAGCAAATTATTCACTTATTGATATAGCTAGCAGCAGTGAGCACCTTATTTTTCTAGTTCATATGGACTGCCTCTAAAGATTGCATGCCACGACCTAGCCTCGTGCGTATGACACAAACGCGGGTCAATAGTACGCTAAGGATTCGTACGCACTTTTGTACGCTACTGCTTAGGTATTGCCTATTTTAACTACACTGACTGTACGTACGTAATTTGGGCAGGAATGTTCGCAAAAAGCGTGTTTTTTTTTACGTAGATTCGACTAATAAGTTTGTTTAAATACGAAACTGTGGTGATATACATATGGCTGGTGACTGACATAGACTGCTTTGGATTGTTCATGATCACAAGCCTCTGATATTAGCGATTTCTGTAATTCAGATACATGATATGTAAATTGAATCCCTGTGTCCTTCTTTCTGATCTTTTTTATTATTCTTTTGTTTGGCATTTGTCCTGCATACTATTTTGTACTATCAATAATTAATAAAGGTATATATATTTTTTAAACTTATAGGTTTTATTTGTGTATGATTCGGGTATGCACAGATTCTTTTGTATAGGTGACTATGTACGTTTCCTGTGGTAGCCCTTTGAGGTCGAGTTGTTATAGGTGCACATAAATACGAATCTTGTCAGAAATTCGGCGAATATTCGGGGAAGCAAATTTTGAATGATTCTCTCATCTCTAGTCTATATACACTGTGATAGACATTTCCAAGTCTCCATTTATGTTCCTTCCAGGGAACAGGCCAAGGACCATTTCCTACACAAATCAATGATGTCTTCCTGGTTCATCTGCACATGCCACAGCTCCCTGGTGAGGTCCTACTACACTTCCTCCTGCCTTCTCGACTACCACCCCTCCTCCTGATTCTATTCCAATAACCATTCTCTGTGTCACACTGCTGTACATCTCTTTGTTCTCACCACCTACAGGCAGTAGCTCCCATCATTTCATGTTCCCATCTTAACGTCGGAGTTCCACAGCTGGCGCTATAATATCCTTATCTACTTATTCAGCAGACATTGTATACTGTATGTGCACTGAATGTGTATTGTTGACTTGTTGGGCTCCATGACTTAATGCAGAATACAAGTCATTTAATGCTCAGTTATCTGAAAGTATAGGAACGCTTTAACATTAACTTTAACATTGAACTTCATTTACAATTGGTCTGCCCAAGCCTCCAGCTTCCCCAAATCTCTTTGCAATATTATATAATCCTACTCTGTTGATTACTTTGCAAAGCTTTATATCATATGCAAATATCTTTGTAATCACTCTACAAGGTCATTAATAAACATATTACAATTAAGAGGGCCCAGTACTGACCCCTGTGGCACCCCACTGGCAACTGTGACTGTATCTTTGTAGGCACTACTAATAATTACCCTCTGTTTCTTATTACTGTGTTTTTGGTTAACCAATTTACACATATTTTCTCTGGACCCCCCTATCTCATTTTATTTTACTAACCTTGTGGTACATGTGGTAGAATATCAATGCCTTTGAAAAGTCCAGAAACACAACATCCACCGCATTACCCCACCACAGTTTGGAACTTACCTCCTCATAGAAGATGATCAGATTAGTTTCACAGGACTATCATAAACCCACGCAGAGGCAGTTTTATAAGGTGGCTATTAATGAGGTACTCCAAGATAACACCCAGGTCAAACATACTGACCTAAAGAGTCCATAGTCTGTTTTTGACCTCTTCCTGAATACTACCACCACATTTGCTATGTACCAGCACTCTAAAGCACACCCTGTCTATATAGATTCCTGCTTCATATACTGTTCTTGCTAGTGTCTACGCTTAAGATCAATGTTATATATCCTCTTTGTTTGAGTCCATTGTTGCCATTAATATGAGCACCATTAAATGGTGTCTATATGCTTCCTTCCTTTCCAGTGCATTAACATTGCCCCTTCTGATAATATGTTATATAGTCTTCACTTTATTTACTGCTTGTGCCTTATTTATGCCACACAAGCTGCCATGTTGATAAGCAGAAGCAAATTACATTTATGTACACCGAAACATCCACAAAAAGTACAGAATGCAACAAATTTGTCAATTATATTTTTAATTAAACTTCTCTTGTAGAAAATTTACATTTTTTAAAATTAATGTCTTACAAGTCTGTCATCCCTAGCCTAGTATCTAAAAGCCTTATCCCAGTTTCATGGACCATCATGAAAATAATGTACAGTACTCGTTTGTTGTAAACCAATAAATAAAAGTGAAATTAATTACATTAAGATTTTATCAGTAAATTGTGATAGTCATCTAATGACTCTAATAGCTACCTGACAATCTTCTGTAGGAAAAACATTTGTCATTATTGGAGTAAGTGCTCCAATCAGTCAACATCCAAAAAATATAGAGTATATAATTATATGTCATATGTCTTATAAGCTGTACAGAACTTAAATGCAAGTCATCTTACCATTTTAGGCTTCTTAACAATCATTCATAACTAGTGTTGATCGAGCACCAAAGTGCTCGGTTGCTCTGGTGTTCGGGTAGAACACTTGGTGATGCTCGAGTGCTCTACAGAGCACCCGAGCACAATAGAAGTCAATGAGCACTAAACCAGGCACTGGTTCACAGGAAAAGTTCAGAAAATTATGAAAACACCACTGAAATGATTTGGGAACAGCATGGGGAGGATGTCTGGATGCATCTTGGACTCCAAAGTCGCTGCTGGGAACAATGTTGTCGGTGTATTACACCACTTTTACAGAATGACAATAATATGTCCAAAACCGAAGACAAAATCGATTTTAGAGGAAAAATTGTTAGGAAATTACACTGAATGTCACAAGTATTTAGGATGTTCAAACGTTATACAGAAGATGTACCGCAGGTAATATCGCCGTCACTAACGGCAGAAAAAATTACACTGACTGTCACAGGTATTTAGGATGTTCAAACGTTATACAGCAGATATAGCGCAGGGAATATCGCCGTCACTAACGGCAGAAAAAATTACACTGACTGTCACAGGTATTTAGGATATTCAAATGTTATACAGCAGATGTAGCGCAGAAAATGTCGCCTTGATTAGCGGCAGAAAAAAATACACTGGATGTCAGGTACATATTTAGGAAACACAAACGCTATACAGCACATGCTGCACAGGTAATGTCTCCTTGATTAGAGGCAGAAAAAAAAAATATAGCACCCGCTGATGCTTTCCCGGCCAGCCAATCACTGTAATGCCAGTAGCCAACATGGCTACGGCATTACAGTGAATGCCAGTACCTCCCCGCACGCTGATTGACTGCGTAGCAGCCAAGAAACGTGTGGGGAGGGGACTCGAGCATGGTGCTCGAGCACATGCGGTGTTTGGCCAAAAAACACAAAGCGAATACAGTGTTCGGCCGAGCATGCTTGCCCAACACTAATCATAACACATATTTATCTTTAACACATGTAAGCTGTACATTAGAGATGAGCGAATCTATTTGCCGATTCATTGATTCGTATCGAATCTTGGAAATTTTTAGCTGCGAAGTGAAACCGAATATTAGGTGATTTGCTTCGACTTTGTACGCATTCGCTACGTAGTTTGTCCTATAAATTATATGCTATTGCTCCGTATATAAGTTACTATTGCGTATGAATTCAATTCATTAGCAAAATTTTACTGTTAGTTCGTTTATCATGTGCAAAAGCCCGGGAAGAAAGTGATCACCTGACCTAGTGGGCAGGACTTGCTCTGATTGCCTCAGGCTCAGTAATCCAGTGACGCATCACTTCTGCTGCGACTGCTGAGACGAGCAGAAGCATTGTGTGTGAAGTTTTGAAACTCTGAGACCTTTTTTGTGAAAATTGGGGTGTAATTGCTCTGGGAATCCATATTACAGATATCAGGGATACTGCAGGGCAAGTGCAGGGCCAGTTCAGGGCTAGTAATTAATCAGGCAGGGAGAGAGAGACAGGGAGAGATAGGGAGAGACAGGGAGATACAGGGACAAAGACCAGCTGCAGGGACACAGAGTGAATTGAAAAATGTCTGGAATGGATAAGCAAAAGGGGTCCAGTTCCAGCCAGACCTCGAGCTCTAAATAAATTAGAAGGTGGCACAGGGCAGAAGTGCCAAAGCACCTGCAGCCAGAGCATCTACTAGTAGTATTCGCAATACTTGGCCGTTGTTCCTCCAGGCTAACCCACCAAGGCGCAAAATTGTAGTGGAGGAGAAAGTGGATGAGGTAGTGGAATGGATGGCACGCTCATCTTAGTCTAAGCCGGATAAATCTGTTGTCATCTGCTGATACAGTATCCATATGAAGCCAGGGGTCAGACTCCAAGTATTCCTCCTGCTCCACCATAACTCTCCAGCTAAGCCTGTCATTTTCGTACGCAATTTGTACGCTTATGCGTACGTGTTCAAAGAGGTTGCGTACCTTTTTACCTGAACGTTCGTTATTAGTGCGCGAATATGGCTAAAAGCCATATAAATACGTATATTTTGTACGCAAATTCAACAAATCTATTCGTCGAATATACGAATCTTAGGAAAAGTTCGGTGAATGTTCGACGAATAAAATTTTGCATGATTCGCTCATCTCTACTGTACATATGTACCAACTAGCTTTCATACATCTCATTCTAGGGTTGTGTTTGGTTACTCTAACATAAAAGGGTCTCCTAGTTTACTTTAGCAAAAAGGGTATCCTAGTGACCCAGCATCAGCCATTTTTATCAGTGCTATCCATACTACCCCAGAGTCAGCCATGGTGGACCAGACTAAGCTAAGATGTACCTGGGCTCATGGGCCCTGGTGCAAGAGTTCAGCTTGTCCCCCCTTCCCTCAGTGGATGTGGCCAGGGGAATAGCCTTCGTGCAGCCTGAGGCAAAAATAGAAATGACACCCCCCCTTGCCAAATTCTTGACCTAACCACTTACCTCCAGCCAGAGGTGTAACTTGACCAGCATACACCTTCCATAATACTTGTCTTCTTATGCACCATAAGGGTCTTTGGGCCCCCTCAGGTTCCTGTGTCCGGTAGCCACTGCTATCTCTGCACCCCCTATAGCTACGCCCCTGGATGTACCCACAGTTAGTGCCCTGTTCTAGTGTCAGATGCAGTGTTCCCATTTGCTTAAGATACCTTTAGTTAGCTACAGGACCCTGGATGTCAGCCACTGTATGAGTCATGTAAGACTTTGTTCACATCTGTGTTAAAAGCTTTGGTCCATAAAAAAAGCCATACAAACATAACACTGCATGCTGCGCTATTTTGTCCAGTGAAACGCTAGACACCATGATGGAATCCTGATGGACCCCAGTATAGTCAAATAGGCCCATCAGGTGTGAATAGCAAAGTATTTTAGTGGTCATTTCCCCTTTAATTCCTTGTAATGTAGTTTTCTAGTGGTAGATAGCGGTACCTGATATTCCTGAAGTATGAAGTAACTGTACATGCATACTGCACACTGAAGACCTTTAAGAGGGCCCAGGAGGCTAGAAAGCATCTAGCTATGTAACAAAGAGCTTACCTCCATTGAGGACATCATCAGGATAACATGTGTCTTATAGGCCAGGTAATGCTCCTCTGGAATTCTTAGAAGAGGGAATACAAATGAACTCTTTACAAGCTCTCCTTCTAATACTACCAGATGTAAGGTATCTATCTTATAAGTCAAAGTTCAACTTTTTGAACAGGCCTTGACACATGACTAGGATAATAATTAAGCCAGCATCTCACAAATTCTATGAAACACCTGTTGAGTCAAAACCATCACTACATCCTCAGCTGGACTCCTTGGGTGAGGGTACAGTTTCAAAAATGGGTTTATTTCTTGGGGTTTCCACTGCACTGGTACCTCCGAGGTGTTGCAAGTTTGACATGGCACCTAAACCCATTCCAATAAAATCTGGGTTCCAAAAGTGCTTCTTCCCTTCTGAGCTCTGCTGTGTGTCCAAAAGGCAGGTTAAAATCATAGATAGGGTATTGACATTGTTAGCAGTAGATAGTGGTACCTGATATTCCTGAAATATGAAGTAACTGTACATGTGTACTGCACACTGAAGACCTTTAGGAGGGCCTAGGAGGCTAGAAAACATCTAGCTATGTAACAAAGAGCTTACCTCCATTGAGGACATCATCAGGATAAGATGTGTCTTACTGTCATCATCTTTGTATCATATGGGCGTTGGCCGGGTGCCATGTTGGGCAATGATGGTTGATGGGGAGCTTACTCATTTGTTCACAGTTTTGGTGATTGTATGTTATCTTTTGTAGATATATATATATATATATATATATATATATATATATATTATCATAGTTTAATAAACTCTTTATGCACCTAAGTCGTGTTAAGTCTATTTTTCTAGAATCTCAGATCTCACGATAATACAGATGCCATTGGTTTGTGTCATACCAGGGATACACAACTTCTGTTATTTTCATTGTTCGGCTCCTATGACAGCAGAATAATAGAAATAACAATACAGATGTGAACAAAGTCTAACTGCTCTCTTCTGCAGGAACATGCGGTCATGTTTAGAGTTGCCTTTGTATCGGGGGCTCCTCTTAAAGCCTCTGCTACAAATTCCATCAGTGCCATCAAAGTAAGAGACACCACAAAGAAACTGACATACTATATACTGACAAGTACAAGTTCTTTTCTATTCATTTTCTGGCCTGCAGAGGGGAAGGTCTTGCCAGCCAATGTGATTTGAGGTTGTGACATATGACAGACGTATACTGGCATTGTTATGTAACATAGGTTGTTGTTTGCTATGAATTTTAACCTTTAGCATTTATCAAAACTTGCATTCTCCCATAGACAGATATTAGTGTCTCAATAGCTTTTTTAGCTCTGTATGAAAACAGCAAAGAAGGCACAGGGGCACTTATCAATGAAAGCATTGATTGTATTAATTAATAGCTTCCCTGCAGGAAACTTATGAAGCTCACAGGCTGGCCTTGCTAACAAGCCTTTGCACAGCCTGAGAGAAGGCTAACAAGGATCGCTGAATGCGGGGGGGATCCAGGCTGCTCCTGATTTGTTGAATTGTGTTATCTTTATTAATAAAAAATTATATTTACTTTTGGCTGCAAAGAGTGAGATTATATAACTAATGAGCCAGGAATTCACACGACTAATACCCACTGCTAAAATGTTTTTTTCTATTATTTTGGAACATTTTACTAATATTTGTATAATTTAAATCCTGAACCTGCATCCTCATTGTATTATGTTACATCTTTATATTATTACGGTATCGTCTGTAGCCATAACTGCAGTACACTGTAACATATTCAAGTGATGGTTTTCACATGAAATATTTGTTTCAGATTTGTAATAAAGGATTTAAAGGGGTTTTCCCCTTCAATATCAAATTGACATAAGTCCTAAATCCCTTACTACCCTGATCAGATTCCCTGCAGCAGCTGCATTAGCTCTGGAGCCATTCATTTGCACAGGAACTACAGCTCTGTCCATTTCTGCAGTGGATAAAGCTGGTTACTGTAGTGAATTGGAGTAGTATTGCAGTAACTACATCTGCCCACTATAGAAATGGACAGAGCTGTGTAGTTATGGTGCTGACTTCCAGCGCCAGAGCTACTGCAGCTGCTGCAGAACAGTTGACCGGTGGTGGTCAGTGTTCCCTGTAAGATGTGCGGGCGCGCGCCCGCGCAGCTTACTTTGTGCCTCCGCTCAGGGCCATTGCAGGTCCGCTCACCGCCGCAGCCCGGATTTCATATTATGGTATGTGCCTGTTCTGTACTCAGGCTCTGGGGAACCCCATCCTAGCAATGCACACAATTTTCACTGTGCGCATTGCTGTGGTGGGCAGGCCTAGAGATCAGAACAGGTACCCACCATATTGCCCACAGTGCCCTTAAACGTCCTGACGTTCACCAGTGTCAGGACGTTCCTGTGCTGCACTTCAAGATGACCCCGCCTCCTCCTTCATGCCACGCTGCTGCTGCTAGAAGAGGATACGTGCAGCGCAGCAAAAGAGGGGAACAGAAGAAGACCAAGACCCCCAGGGCCCCAGCCCCCTCCAAAGTGGTGTCCGAGATTCCCAAGGCCCAAGCAACTAAGTAAATGTAAGTTTTCATATATGTTTGTTTTACACATATAGCATAACTGTCCCACAATATACAGTATACCTATACACTGTGTAGGAGTTATACTGTATATTGTACAACATGGTGTAACCTTCATACACCATGCTGTACAGTATACATTATCCATACACCATGCTGTATACAGTATAACATCTACAATGTGGGGTTATGTTGTATATTGTACGACATGGTGTATGGAATGCAATGTACATTGTATAGCATGGTGTATGGATTATACTGTATATTATATAGCATAGTGTATGGATTATATTGTATATTATATAGCATGGTGTAGGGATTATACTGTATATTATACGGCATGGTGTAGGGATTATACTGTGTATTATACAGCATGGTGTAAGGATTATACTGTATATTATACAGCATGGTGTATGGATTATACTGTATATTATACAGCATGGTGTATGGGCTATAATGTATATTATATAGCATAGTGTATGGGCTATACTGTATATTATACAGCATGGTGTATGGGCTATACTGTATATTATACAGCATGGTGTATGGATTATACTGTATATTATACAGCATGGTGTACGGATTATACTGTATATTATACAGCATGGTGTACGGATTACACTGTATATTATACAGCATGGTGTACGGATTATACTGTATATTATACAGCATGGTGTACGGATTATACTGTATACTATACAGCATGGTGTACGGATTATACTGTATATTATACAGCATGGTCTATGTATTATACTGTATATTATACAGCATGGTGTAGGGATTATACTGTATATTATACAGCATGGTGTATGGGCTATACTGTATATTATACAGCATGGTGTATGGATTATACTGTATACTATACAGCATGGTGTACGGATTATACTGTATATTATACAGCATGGTGTACGGATTATACTGTATAGTATACAGCATGGTGTACGGATTATACTGTATATTATACAGCATGGTGTATGGATTATACTGTATATTATACAGCATGGTGTACGGATTATACTGTATATTATACAGCATGGTGTATGGGCTATACTGTATATTATACAGCATGGTGTATGGATTATACTGTATATTATACAGCATGGTGTACGGATTATACTGTATATTATACAGCATGGTGTACGGATTATACTGTATACTATACAGCATGGTGTATGGATTATACTGTATATTATACAGCATGGTGTATGGATTATACTGTATATTATACAGCATGGTGTACGGATTATACTGTATATTATACAGCATGGTGTACGGATTATACTGTATATTATACAGCATGGTGTACGGATTATACTGTATATTATACAGCATGGTGTACGGATTATACTGTATATTATACAGCATGGTGTACGGATTATACTGTATACTATACAGCATGGTGTATGGATTATACTGTATATTATACAGCATGGTGTACGGATTATACTGTATATTATACAGCATGGTGTAGGGATTATACTGTATATTTTACAGCATGGTGTAGGGATTATACTGTATATTATACGGCATGGTGTAGGGATTATACTGTGTATTATACAGCATGGTTTAAGGATTATACTGTATATTATACAGCATGGTGTAGGGATTATATTGTATATTATACAGCATGGTGTAGGGATTATACTGTATATTATACGGCATGGTGCATGGATTATACTGTATATTATACGGCATGGTGCAGGGATTATACTGTATATTATACAGCATGGTGTAGGGATTATACTGTATATTTTACAGCATGGTATATGGATTATACAGTATATTATACAGCATGGTGTATGGATTATACTGTATATTATACAGCATGGTGTAGGGATTATACTGTATATTATACAGCATGGTGTATGGATTATACTGTATATTATACGGCATGATGCAGGGATTATACTGTATATTATACGGCATGGTGTAGGGATTATACTGTATATTATACAGCATAGTGTAGGGATTATATTGTATATTATACAGCATGGTGTACGGATTATACTGTATATTATACAGCATGGTGTATGGATTATACTGTATATTATACAGCATGGTGTAGGGATTATACTGTATATTATACATCATGGTGTACAGATTATACTTTATATTATACAGTATGGTGTAGGGATTATACTGTATATTATACAGCATGGTGTATGGATTATACTGTATATTATACGGCATGGTGCAGGGATTATACTGTATATTATACGGCATGGTGTAGGGATTATACTGTATACTATACAGCATGGTGTAGGGATTATACTGTATATTATACGGCATGGTGTAGGGATTATACTGTATATTATACGGCATGGTTTAGGGATTATACTGTATATTATACAGCATGGTGCAGGTATTATACTGTATATTGTACAGCATGGTGCAGGTATTATACTGTATATTGTACAGCATGGTACAGGGATTATACTGTATATTATACGGCATGGTGCAGGGATTATACTGTATATTATACGGCATGGTGCAGGGATTATACTGTATATTATACAGCATTGTGCAGGGATTATACTATATTGTATGGGATAGCACAGAGGTTATAATGTATGTCTTTGATGTGATAATTATCTTAGGTTTTCCTATCGCCCACCTTTGATGGCGTTGTGCCCAGCTCTGAGCTGACCCAGCTCAGCAGCAGCCCAGGCTTAGAGGGAACACTGTTGGTGGTGCAGGTCCAATCAAATATTGATGGCCAATTCTGCAGTTAGGCCACCAGTATTAACACCTTAACCCACTATGCTGTAAATAGATGGCATGGCAAGATGAACATTAGTGCACCATAATATATATTTATGACATTAAGATGGCAGCGGATTAGGAACTGGGCTGCTTCCATCAACAGCGGGTGTTAGCTGTAACATACAGCTGACAACATACTACAACAGCATAGATCAGTGCTAGTACAAATCACAGATATTTAATTCCTAAGATTCTGTGGTCAGTAGTGACCGCAGCATCTAAGGGGTTTACAGGGGGAGTGATCTCTCTCTCTCCCTCTCCAATGCGATCACATATAGCAATACAAAAAATAAATAAATGAAAAAGTGATTTAATGATGCAAAAGTAGTAAAACATAAACAAACTATATAAATTTAGTATTGCCAAGTTATCATATATATTACATAAGGAACCCCAAAATTAATACAAATAAAAAACTGTGACAGAATGTACCTCAAAATGGTACCAATAAAAACTACAGATGGTCCTGAAAAACACAAGCTCTGTCACAGCTACGTTGATGGAAAAATGTCATGGATGTTACTTTATGATGATGCAAAATGCAACTGATTTTTAATAATAAAGTGTTTTATGATGCAAAAGCTAGAAAACTATATAACGTATTTACCGCACCATAAGACGCACTGGACCTTAAGAGATTTTCAGACTTCATATCAGACCCAATCTTCATCAGACCTCAGATCAGATCCCATATCTTCATCAGACCCCAAACCAGGCCACCCAATCCTCATCAGACCTCAGATCAGGCCCCTAATCTTCAGCACAACGCACATCAGACCCCCAACCTTCATCAGACCTCAGATCAGATGTAAAATAAATAAAATAACTTTCCTCTCCTGCTCCGGATGGCATCACCTTTGGGAGATCCAGAGCACTCTTCTTGCAGCACTGCACTGTAAGCTGATGTGGCACAGAGTCAGGCCATAAGGCGCACTTACGTGCACTTTGTCCTTATGCTGTACGTTGTCTGGATACAGTAGAGCATGGTGCCTGGAGAAGACCATGGAGCTGTGAGTAAAGTAAACATCAGGGGTGCCTTAGTCATTCCCCAGTCCTACTGAACTAATGAAATGGTGTTATAATTTATGGGGCACTTTTTCTCTTGTTAACTATTGTAAAAATGCAAAAAAAATTGAGCTATAACTACATATTATTGTTAACATGTAACTTTGATTTTCATGTCCAAGTCCTAATAAATTCTATGAAGCATTAGGGTCAAAATGCTCACTGCATGCCTGTATAAAAACGGGGCATTTTGGGTTGTTTCTTATGTTTAGAACATTAAGACATCTGCAATCTGAAATTGTATCTGTAAAACTTCCTAAAAAATGTAGGCCCCAAAATTCACAAGGTGCTCCTTCAATTATGGAGTTGGTATTTTAGTCAAGTAGCATTCTAGGGCCATATACAGTATGGGATATTTCTAAAACTGCAGAAAAAGGGGAGCGGTTTTTTTTAAAGGGGGCCATTGGGGGGGGGGGGGGGTTCTAATATATAGACCTCTCAAAGCCACTTCAAACCTGACCAGTTGCCTCCACCTGTAAAGCTGCCTAGGAGGGTGAGGTGGCAGGGCCTGACTACACACTATGCTCTGACCCTTGCAAATACTACACATTGGTGAGCTTTCTTGTAGGGCTGTTCAACAATGATGGCAAATTGTAGGTAGGATCGCATCATTCCCATCTATTGTAGAGCAGTGTAGTGTGTAGTGAGGTGAGGACCTGTCCCCTTATCTCCCAAAGCAGCTCTGCAAGTGGTGGCAACCAGGCAAGTTTGACAAGTTGCTGCTGGTAGTCATCATAAATCATTCCTAGAGAACCCCTTTGAGGGGTTAAAGTACTGGAAAACCCCTTTAAATACTAGTATTTATTAATTATTTTAAACAAATATGATTGCATGTGTACGCCTTCACTCAGATATAAAACAGTGCATTGCAGTTATGGCTACAGACGATGCAAGGAACACACTGTGATTTTGTATATATACAAGAAATTATCAGAGTTTTATTTTACTTTTGTCTGAAGTAGTTGTACATACAACAGATGCAAAAATGACCAGGGCATGATGCTTGCATCTGAAATCTTAAAGGGGTTTACGCGCGAAAACGGCGTCTACATGGATTGGCTGGAAAAACCATGTGACCTAGAATATTAAAAACTCAGCTCTTCCTGCTCGTACGCATATGCTGCGTGAACTTAGTCAGGGACAGAGGCTGGAGAAGGGAGAGATAGGTTTTAGCTGTTGGACAGGCAGGAGCGTGATTAAAAGCCCTTATCAGGGCTACTATAGTGCAGTACAGTGATAGCTTTACTACAATATACACTCTGCAGAGAACGGCTGCTGTATTCAGGGATAGCTGCTGGAGTAGGGACAGAGAGAGGCATTAGTGGTGTATTAGGTGCTCTGCTACATACCAAACTATATTTGGCACTACTGTTCTGCGTTCTTTTTGGCTGCAAAACCCTGTTATATACCTAGTGTGTATATGCAACATCTGATCTGGCAGTATACGGCTGTTTTATTTATTTATTTTTTTTAAATACAGTTTATTTGGCTCTAGTGTTCTGGGTTCTGTGTGCCTGCAATACCCTTTTTGTATACCAGGTGTAAATACCCACCGTCTGACCTGTTAGTACACGGCTGTGTACCTAGAAATATAACAAAAATAGGCCTTTTCATTGGCACCTATACTGTGCGTTCTCTTGCAAAATATTTTTATATACGTGGTGTTAATACCCACCGTCTGATCTGTTAGTACACGGCTGTGTACCTAGAAATATAAAAAAATAGGCCTTTTCATTGGCACCTGTACTGTGCGTTCTCTTGCAAAATAATTTTATATACGTGGTGTTAATACACACCGTCTGATCTGTTAGTACACGGCTGTGTACCTAGAAATATAAAAAAAATAGGCCTTTTCATTGGCACCTGTATTGTGCGTTCTCTTGCAAAATATTTTTATATACGTGGTGTTAATACACACCGTCTGATATGTTAGTACACGGCTGTGTACCTAGAAATATTAAAAAAATAGGCATTTTCATTGTCACCTGTACTGTGCGTTCTCTTGCAAAATAATTTTATATACGTGGTGTTAATACACACCGTCTGATCTGTTAGTACACGGCTGTGTACCTAGAAATATTAAAAAAATAGGCCTTTTCATTGTCACCTGAACTGTGCGTTCTCTTGCAAAATAATTTTATATACGTGGTGTTAATACACACCGTCTGATCTGTTAGTACACGGTTGTGTACCTAGAAATATTAAGAAAAATAGGCCTCTTCATTGTCACCTGTACTGTGCGTTCTCTTGCAAAATATTTTTATATACGTGGTGTTAATACACACCGTCTGATCTGTTAGTACACGGCTGTGTACCTAGAAATATAAAAAAAATTGGCCTTTTCATTGGCACCTGTACTGTGCGTTCTCTTGCAAAATAATTTTATAGACGTGGTGTTAATACACACCGTCTGATCTGTTAGTACACGGCTGTGTACCTAGAAATATAAAAAAAATAGGCCTTTTCATTGACACCTGTACTGTGCGTTCTCTTGCAAAATATTTTTATATACGTGGTGTTAATACGCACCATCTGATCTGTTAGTACACAGCTGTGTACCTAGAAATATAAAAAAAATAGGCCTTTTCATTGGCACCTGTACTGTGCGTTCTCTTGCAAAATATTTTTATATACGTGGTGTTAATACACACCGTCTGATCTGTTAGTACACGGCTGTGTACCTAGAAATATCAAAAAAATTGGCCTTTTCATTGGCACCTGTACTGTGCGTTCTCTTGCAAAATATTTTTATATACGTGGTGTTAATACACACCGTTTGATCTGTTAGTACACGGCTGTGTACCTAGAAAATGTAAAAAAAATTGGCCTTTTCATTGGCACCTGTACTGTGAGTTCTGCGTGCCTGCAAAACTCTTTTATATACGTGGTGTTAATACACACCGTCTGATCTGTTAGTACACGGCTGTGTACCTAGAAATATAAAAAAAAGGCCTTTTCATTGACACCTGTACTGTGCGTTCTCTTGCAAAATATGTTTATATACGTGGTGTAAATACCCACCATCTGAACTGTTTAGTACACGGCTGTGTGCCGAGAAATATTAAAAAAATAGGCCTTTTCATTGGCACCTGTACTGTGCGTTCTCTTGCAAAATATTTTATATACGTGGTGTTAATACACACCGTCTGATCTGTTAGTACACGGCTGTGTACCTAGAAATATAAAAAAAATTGGCCTTTTCATTGGCACCTGTACTGTGCGTTCTCTTGGAAAATATTTTTATATACGTGGTGTTAATACACACCGTCTGATCTGTTAGTACACGGCTGTGTACCTAGAAATATAAAAAAAATTGGCCTTTTCATTGGCACCTGTACTGTGCGTTCTCTTGCAAAATATTTTTATATACGTGGTGTTAATACACACCGTCTGATCTGTTAGTACACGGCTGTGTGCCAAGAAATATAAAAAAACAGGCCTTTTCATTGGCACCTGTACTGTGCGTTCTCTTGCAAAATATTTTTATATACGTGGTGTTAATACACACCATCTGATCTGTTAGTACACGGCTGTGTGCCGAGAAATATTAAAAAAATAGGCCTTTTCATTGGCACCTGTACTGTGCGTTCTCTTGCAAAATATTTCTATATACGTGGTGTTAATACAAACCGTCTGATCTGTTAGTACACGGCTGTGTACCTAGAAATATTAAAAAAATAGGCCTTTTATTTGGCACCTGTATTGTGCGTTCTGCGTGCCTGCAAAACTCTTTTATATACGTGGTGTTAATACCCACCGTCTGATCTGTTAGTACACGGCTGTGTACCTAGAAATATAAAAAAAATTGGCCTTTTCATTGGCACCTGTACTGTGCGTTCTCTTGCAAAATAATTTTATAGACGTGGTGTTAATACACACCGTCTGATCTGTTAGTACACGGCTGTGTACCTAGAAATATAAAAAAAATAGGCCTTTTCATTGACACCTGTACTGTGCGTTCTCTTGCAAAATATTTTTATATACGTGGTGTTAATACGCACCATCTGATCTGTTAGTACACAGCTGTGTACCTAGAAATATAAAAAAAATAGGCCTTTTCATTGGCACCTGTACTGTGCGTTCTCTTGCAAAATATTTTTATATACGTGGTGTTAATACACACCGTCTGATCTGTTAGTACACGGCTGTGTACCTAGAAATATCAAAAAAATTGGCCTTTTCATTGGCACCTGTACTGTGCGTTCTCTTGCAAAATATTTTTATATACGTGGTGTTAATACACACCGTTTGATCTGTTAGTACACGGCTGTGTACCTAGAAATGTAAAAAAAATTGGCCTTTTCATTGGCACCTGTACTGTGAGTTCTGCGTGCCTGCAAAACTCTTTTATATACGTGGTGTTAATACACACCGTCTGATCTGTTAGTACACGGCTGTGTACCTAGAAATATAAAAAAAAGGCCTTTTCATTGACACCTGTACTGTGCGTTCTCTTGCAAAATATGTTTATATACGTGGTGTAAATACCCACCATCTGAACTGTTAGTACACGGCTGTGTGCCGAGAAATATTAAAAAAATAGGCCTTTTCATTGGCACCTGTACTGTGCGTTCTCTTGCAAAATATTTTTATATACGTGGTGTTAATACACACCGTCTGATCTGTTAGTACACGGCTGTGTACCTAGAAATATAAAAAAAATTGGCCTTTTCATTGGCACCTGTACTGTGCGTTCTCTTGCAAAATATTTTTATATACGTGGTGTTAATACACACCGTCTGATCTGTTAGTACACGGCTGTGTACCTAGAAATATAAAAAAAATTGGCCTTTTCATTGGCACCTGTACTGTGCGTTCTCTTGCAAAATATTTTTATATACGTGGTGTTAATACACACCGTCTGATCTGTTAGTACACGGCTGTGTGCCAAGAAATATAAAAAAAACAGGCCTTTTCATTGGCACCTGTACTGTGCGTTCTCTTGCAAAATATTTTTATATACGTGGTGTTAATACACACCATCTGATCTGTTAGTACACGGCTGTGTGCCGAGAAATATTAAAAAAATAGGCCTTTTCATTGGCACCTGTACTGTGCGTTCTCTTGCAAAATATTTCTATATACGTGGTGTTAATACAAACCGTCTGATCTGTTAGTACACGGCTGTGTACCTAGAAATATTAAAAAAATAGGCCTTTTATTTGGCACCTGTATTGTGCGTTCTGCGTGCCTGCAAAACTCTTTTATATACGTGGTGTTAATACACACCGTCTGACCTTGTAGTACACGGCTGTGTACCTAGAAATAAAAAAAAAATAGGCCTTTTCATTGGCACCTGTACTGTGCGTTCTCTTGCAAAATATTTTTATATACGTGGTGTTAATACACACCGTCTGATCTGTTAGTACACGGCTGTGTACCTAGAAATATAAAAAAAATAGGCCTTTTCATTGGCACCTGTACTGTGCGTTCTCTTGCAAAATATTTTTATATACGTGGTGTTAATACACACCATCTGATCTGTTAGTACACGGCTGTGTACCTAGAAATATAAAAAAAATTGGCCTTTTCATTGGCACCTGTACTGTGCGTTCTCTTGCAAAATATTTTTATATACGTGGTGTTAATACACACCGTCTGATCTGTTAGTACACGGCTGTGTGCCGAGAAATATTAAAAAAATTGGCCTTTTCATTGGCACCTGTACTGTGCGTTCTCTTGCAAAATATTTTTATATACGTGGTGTTAATACACACCGTTTGATCTGTTAGTACACGGCTGTGTACCTAGAAATATAAAAAAATTGGCCTTTTCATTGGCACCTGTACTGTGCGTTCTCTTGCAAAATATTTTTATATACGTGGTGTTAATACCCACCGTCTGATCTGTTAGTACACGGCTGTGTACCTAGAAATATAAAAAAAATTGGCCTTTTCATTGGCACCTGTACTGTGCGTTCTCTTGCAAAATATTTTTATATACGTGGTGTTAATACACACCGTCTGATCTGTTAGTACACGGCTGTGTGCCAAGAAATATTAAAAAAATAGGCCTTTTCATTGGCACCTGTACTGTGCGTTCTCTTGCAAAATATTTTTATATACGTGGTGTTAATACCCACCGTCTGATCTGTTAGTACACGGCTCTGTACCTAGAAATATAAAAAAAATTGGCCTTTTCATTTGCACCTGTACTGTGTGTTCTCTTGCAAAATAATTTTATATACGTGGTGTTAATACACACCGTCTGATCTGTTAGTACACGGCTGTGTACCTAGAAATATTAAAAAAATAGGCCTTTTCATTGGCACCTGTACTGTGCGTTCTCTTACAAAATATTTTTATATACGTGGTGTTAATACACACCGTCTGATCTGTTAGTACACGGCTGTGTACCTAGAAATATAAAAAAAATAGGCCTTTTCATTGGCACCTGTACTGTGCGTTCTCTTGCAAAATATTTTTATATACGTGGTGTTAATACCCACCGTCTGATCTGTTAGTACATGGCTGTGTACCTAGAAATATTAAAAAAATTGGCCTTTTCATTGGCACCTGTACTGTGCGTTCTCTTGCAAAATATTTTTATATACGTGGTGTTAATACACACCGTCTGATCTGTTAGTACACGGCTGTGTACCTAGAAATATAAAAAAAATTGGCCTTTTCATTGGCACCTGTACTGTGCGTTCTCTTGCAAAATATTTTTATATACGTGGTGTTAAAACACACCGTCTGAACTGTTAGTACACGGCTGTGAAGGAAAAATATTGTAACCAAAAAAAAAATAAAATGCGGAGGGGGGCTAGCGGAATCGGACGTGGACGAGGACGGGGGCGCGGAAATGCTGTTGGGGGCCTTGTTGAAGCCAGTGGGGATACAATGCCTGCTGGTGAAGGTCAGCCAGGATCCCACTCATCCAGAATCCCTGCCTTTATGGGACAGTTAAGCAGGGGGCGGGTTACACCGCTGTTGAGGCCTGAGCAGGTTGAACAGGTGGTGCAATGGATAGCCGATAGCGCTTCCACACAGTTGTCCACCAGCCAGTCATCCACACAGTCTCACTCTGACCCTCCTTCCTCCACTCCTGGCCAACAGAGTCATCCCACCATTGACCCCTCCCAGGAGCTCTTTTCGGGTCCTTTTTCAGATGTGCCGGAAGAATCCCAGGAGCTAGCAGAGGAATTTGTTTGTAGTGATGCCCAAACACTTGAGTATTCGCCATCTCCTGCTGATGTGGACCCTGAACCAGCATCTGTTATCATGAGCGATGATGATGATGAGACGCAGTTGCCATCAAGGGAGGCTGTTGGAATGTCCAGTGGGCAGGAGGAGGAGCAGAGTGAGGAAGTGGAAGAGGAGGTGGTGGATGACGAAATGACCGACCCCACTTGGCCAGGGGTGATGTCCAGCGGGGAAAGCAGTGGAGAGGTGGTGGTCTGCGCAGCACCGAAAAAGGCAGCAAGAGGCAGAGGGATGTCCAGAGGCAGAGGGATGTCCAGAGGCAGAGGGATGTCCACAGGCAGAGGGATGTCCACAGGCAGAGGACAGTCCAGACATAGAAGTGAGGCCACAGCCAGCAGGGCCGAAGCTGTTCCCGGCAGCGGGTAGGCGCGCGAAGCTCCCCCATCGAGGCCTCGTACTTCTGTGGTGTGGAGATTTTTTAATGTTTGTGCGGATGACAAACAGCGCGGTTTGCACACTCTGCCACTCAAAACTGAGTAGGGGCTCTGAGAAGAGCAATATGACAACCTCAGGCATGCGGCGTCACTTGGAAGTCAAGCACTGGGCTGAGTGGGAGAGAGCAAACGCAATACAACCTGCGCAAGGTCTTCCTGCCACTGCCTCTTCCCCTTTATTGTGTGCTGCCACTGCGGTCCAGACCTCCAGCCAGGACACCTCCACATCTGTCTCGGCTACTTTGGGGCCTTCTCCTTCAGCCTCCCCTTCCCCCGCATCTTCGCCTGCACCTTCACACTCCTCGTCCCATCAACTGTCCATCTCGCAGGCGTTCGACCGCAGGCGGAAGTACGCCTCGAGTCACCCCCAAGCCCAAGCCTTAAACTGCCACATCTCCAAACTGCTGGCCCTGGAGATGTTGCCGTTTAGGCTTGTGGAGACGCAGGCCTTCCGCCACCTGATGGCGGCTGCCGCACCTCGCTATTCCGTCCCCAGCTGCCACTACTTTTCCCGGAGTGCCGTCCCCGCCCTGCACCAGCACGTGTCGCGTAACATCAGGCGGGCCCTGAGGTACGCAGTCAGCGCAAAGGTCCACTTGACCACCGACTCGTGGACAAGCGCTTGCGGCCAGGGACGTTACATCTCTTTGACGGCACACTGGGTGAATGTAGTGGAAGCGGGGACGGGGTCGTAAACAGAGACGGCCTACCTACCACCCCCGCCCAAGATTGCCAGCATGGGTTCTGATAAACCCCCCCCCTCCTCCTCCTCCTCCTCTGCCTTAACATCGCCCTCAGCCACTAGCTGGAAGCGTTGCAGCACTGGCGCGGGGAGACGTCAGCAGGCGGTGCTTAAGCTCATCAGCTTGGGCGACAGGAAGCACAGCGCCCCAGAGGTGAGGGACGCCATATTGCAGCAGACGGAGATGTGGCTGTCGCCGCTGCAGCTAGGACCAGGCATGGTCGTGTGCGATAACGGCCGTAACCTGGTGGCGGCTCTGGAGCTTGCCGAACTCAATCACGTACCATGTCTGGCCCACGTTTTTAATCTGGTAGTCCAAAATTTCTAAAGACTTACCCCAACCTGGCAGAGCTACTGGTGAAAGTGCGGCGCTTGTGCGCACTCTTTCGGAAGTCAACTGTAGCTGCTGCTAGCTTAAAAAACTCCAGCAACGCCTCCATTTGCCCTGAACATCGGCTGTTGTGCGACCTGCCGACTCGCTGGAATTCCCACCTATTCCATGTTGGCCAGGGTGTGTGAGCAGCAGAGAGCATTGATGGAGTACCAGATTATGAATCCACGCGTGCCTCCAACTCAGCTCCCTCAGTTTGCCAACCACGAGTGGCCATGGATGGCAGACATATGCGATGTACTGCGTATCTTTGAGGAGTCCACCAAGAAGGTCAGCAGCGAGGACGCTATAGTGAGCGTAACCATCCCGCTCCTATGCGTCCTTAAAGAATCGCTCATCGCAATAAGGGAGAACGCATTGCACGCAGAGGAGACAGGGGGTAGGAGGAGACGCAACGGAGCTACACAGTCAGACCACACTTTTGTCTGCTTCACGGTGGCAGTTGCAGGAGGAGGAGGATGAGGAGGAGGAGGACGACGTGGAGGTGGCTGTGGAAGAGGAGGAGGATGCTGGCGGCGAGGGTAGCAGTCAGGCTGTGTGCGTCCCATTGGTTCAGCGCGGATGGGGCGGAGAGGAGGCGGAAGAGGAAGAGGAGGAAATGGCAAGTGATCCTTCTGGTGGGGGCAGTGACGGTCATGCCTATTCAGAGTCTGGCACACATGGCTGACTTCATGCTGGGCTGCTTTTCCCGGGACACACGTGTTGTCCGGATAGTGGAGAACAAACTGTACTGGGTCTTCGCACTCCTGGACCCCCGGTATAAAGATAACGTCTCCTCTTTTATTCCGGTAGAGGAGAGGACGAATCGATTGCTGGAATACCAGAGGGAACTCGTGCAGAACATGATGGAGATTTTCCCACCCACCATCGCTGGCGGCAGAGAGGAGAGGGTCTCCCAGAGTCCCACAACATCGATCAGGCCCACAGCCACCAGGGGAACACTCTCCAAGGTGTGGGACACGTTCATGGCACCCCCTCGTGCAACTTCCATCACTGCGGGGCCCGCTATC
>ONZH01007584.1:0-37312 GCA_900303285.1 Rhinella marina
CTTACCTAGGCTGCATTTGAAGCAGACGGGGCTCCCTAGGTTCATCATCATTTCCACATTTACACTAAGCTAAGTATAATAAACTTTATTACTTTATTTTTAATCAATTTGTTTGTGTCTGGGTCTTCAGTATACTGTAATTATCCTTAAGCAAGAACTCATTTGCATACATGTATATAATTTCATAGAGTGAACAGTATTTTCATTACAAAGATTTTAGGTACTATAATGTAAATTATTGGGAAATATAAGGTGGTTACTTACAGAAAGCTTGCCAGTAGCCAGTTTGTGAACACAGAGAGGAGCCAGTGTGTCAGCAGGGGTCTGAACTTCTAGTACTGACAGGTCGCATAGCATTATATTGGTTTATGATGCTATGTAACCCTTAGAGGTCTGAAATGTATTAGGCTACATTCACACTAGCGTTTTATAATTCCGGTATTGAGTTCCATCATAGGGGCTCAATACCGGAATAAAACGCTTCAGTCTTGTCCCCATTCATTGTCAATGGGGACAAAACTGAACTGAAGACAACGGAATGCTCCTGAAAGCATTCCGTTCCGTCTGCAGACCGGAGAACAAACCGCAGCATGCTGCGGTTTGCTCTCCGGTCCAGGCATCCACACCAAGAAGGATCCGTCATGACCCCCAATGCAAGTCAATGGGGACGGATCCGTTTGGTGTGATACAATGGTGAACGGATCCGTCCTCCATTGACTTTCAATGGAGTTCATGACAGATCCGTCACCTGCACACATACACACAATACACACATACAGACATACAGACAGGGGCGTAGCTATAGGGGGTGCAGAGGCAGCAGTCACTAACGGGCCCATGAGCCTGAGGGGCCCAAAGACCCTTTTGCCACATAAGAAGACACTTGTATTATTAAAAAAAATGCATGCAGGTCAAGTTACACCTCTGGCTGGAGGGAAGGGGTTAGGTCAAGAATTTGTCATGGGGATGGGAGGGGGGGTGTTGTTTCAATTTTTGCCTCAGAAAGTACAAAGGCTATGTGCTCCCCTGCCCCTGACCACAAAGCCCTGAGGGAAGGGGGCCAAGCTGAACTCTTGCACCAGGGCCCATGAGCCTTTAGCTACGCCCCTGCATACAGAATAGACATACACATAAACATACACAGACATATACACATACAAATACACATACATACTTACATGCTCCCGGCAGGTCTCCAGAGCGCAGGAGGAACAGGACGGCGTGCACAAATGACGATTCCACCAGGCACCCAGCAGAGGGTGCTGTGGGGAATTGTCATCTGTGCGTGCCGTCCTGCTCCTCCGCCGCTCTGGAGACCTGCCGGGAGCATCTAAGTATGTATGTGTATTTGTCTGTGTATATGTGTGTGTGTGTGTCTGTGTGTATGTACGTACTGTGTGTCATGTGTGAGGCCGGAGCGCGGTTCCGGCTCCACACATGTCCCTGCGGCAGCCCAGATCTGGCAGCACCCTTCACCTGCCGGATCTGGGCTGCCGCTAGTGTGAAAGTAGCCTTAGGCTACTTTCACACTAGCGGCAGCACGGATCCGGCACCTAAAGGGTGCCGACGGATCCGTACTGCCGCTGATACATGTGTGGAGCCGGAGCAGCACTCCGGCCCCACACATGTTAACACACGCATGGGAACAAGACACAGACATACATACAGACATACACACATACAGACATACACACATACATACTCACATACTCCAGGCTGGCAGGCCCCACGTCTTCACGCGCCTCCTGCGCGCAGTGATGACAATTACCCACAGCGGCCTCTGCTGGGCGCAGTGGGGAAACGTCATAGCTGCGCGCAGGAGGCGCGTGAAGACATGCTGCCGGCGTCCCTGGAGTATGTATGTGTGTATGTATGTATGTATTTATGTATGTATGTATGTCTGCATGTATGTATCTATGTATGTATCTATGTATGTAGCCGGATCCGGAATGACCCCCCATTGCAAATCAATGGAGGACAGATCCGGATTACTGGTGTGTCCACACCAAACGGATCCGTCCCCATTGACTTGCATTGGGGGTCATTCCGGATCCGTCTTGGTGCGGTTTGTTCTCCGGTCTGAAGACGGAACGGAATGCTTTCAGGAGCATTCCGTTGTCTTCAGTTCAGTTTTGTCCCCATTGACAATGAATGGGACAAAACTGAAGCGTTTTTTTCCGGTATTGAGCCCCTATAACTCAATACCGGAATTTAAAAACGCTAGTGCGAAAGTAGCTTTAGATGACACTGACAGCATTAGGTCAGTGTCATCTAATACATTCAAGACCTCTAAGGGTTACATAGCATCATAAACCAATATAATGCTATGTGACGGGGCAGTGATAGGAGTTCAGACTCCTGCCGACACACACAGTCACTCTTCTGCAAGGGGCCAAGGGCCAAGGGCCAAGGAGATAACAGTTACTTGCTTGCTCAACACCTAAATGTCTCCCGGTTACTTGGAGACAGCTGCCATAGCCCTAGAGTAAGTGCATATAATTATCTTTATCTATCACAGTTACGGCTGTAGCGTATCCCCTGTAACTGTGATGATCTCTGTGAGGTGGCCAGGTCAGGAGTGAATGAGCATGCACAAGTGGTAGTGCGTGCTCGCTCCTGTGAAAGCTAGCCAGCTCTGCAGCCAGAGCATAGAGGACAAGTGCGCTTGCGCGGCCACCGCTCCTAGCATTACAGCGTTGGCCGTAACCCCTAGAAATGAGCATGCAGTTTTGGGGTAAGAACATAAGATTTACAGGAGTTACATCCAGATTTGAAAATGGATGTATATTGAAGAAACCTTTACTGGAGGACAAAGAATGGATATAAAGTGTATTATGAAGGTGAGACAACCCCTTTAATTTTCCTAATTGTACAGTCCACATATTTTAAATGATATTCACCGCAGCAAATGACATAGACAGCATTTGTGCTGTCACAGTTAATAAAGGATCTTATTATATATGATGTTCTCTGAGAAGTAAACAGACATTTTTTCTCTGCATATCTGCCTCCACAGGGGGAAAAAAATTGGGACAATCATATTTTGCCATTCTAGGAAATTTTCAACATACTGAGAAACAAAATGTCACCTAAACTCTTCCTCCTTTTTTTGCCACACAATCACAGCCTTCTTCTAAAATCCTCTACCCTAGGGGCAGGCTGATGTTAGGGTGGCCAGGCGTCCGGTTTTAGGCTGGACAGTCCGGTTTTCTGGCTCCCTGTCCTCCGTCCGGCACAGGGCCTGGACGGACGCAGGGATGTCCACCCTTTCAGTAGCTCATGCTCAGACAGCTTTTACTCAGTGTTTTCACTGAGCCAGGGGGTGTGGCCACATGTTTAGGGGTGTGGCTTCATGGTGACCGGGGGCGTGATTCAGGTTTGGGTGCATGGCTGGTGAGGTCCGGCATTCTGGGGTGAAGACAGTGGCCACCCTAGCTGCAGTGTAGGTTACAGTTAAAGGGTAGGATGCTGTGGATGTTACTGTTAAAGGGGTTGTCCCACGAAAAACATTCTACAGTTTTCAAACCAGCACCTGGATCTGAATACTTTTGTAATTGCATGTCATTAAAAATTTTGTATAGTATAATTATTCAATAACATGTATCTGTATAGGACCACTTAATTTCTTATTTCTTTGACCTATTGACTGAGCAGGCCGCACATGCTCAGTTTCAACTTTTAACTGCCTCCTGAGCTGTGATAGGAGGAGCTGAGACACGCCCCCTGAGCTGCAGCCGAAAAGACACTCCCCTTGAGCTGTCAGCTTGATATAAATCTAGTAGAGCAATGAATGGGGAGATCTCTGGATCCATGTGAGTTACAGGGCTGGTTCTAACTTTGTTAAAAAGAGGTTGTCATGTACTACATGATGTCTGATTTTCATTTTTTACATTATTCGGTGGATAACCCCTTTAAGGGGTAGACTGCTGTGGAGGTCCCTGTTAAAGGGACGGGCACTGTAGAGGTCAATCTCACTATCTTTTAAGGACACACACACTAACATTAAATTAAATAGATGAAATATACCCGGGCGAAGCCGGATCCTTCTGCTAGTATTTAATAAATACAATTCAGAAATTTGTAACGTGCATTTCTACGCAGCCCCCCTGAGTCTACACTTTGTAGGACCACCTTTTGTTGCAATTACAGCTGCAAGTCTTTGAGGTATGTGTCTACCAGCTTTGCACATCTAGAGGCTCAAAGTGTATGTATTGTATAGTGTTTTTGACATGATTTATTTTGAGAGTCAATTTGGGTGATTTATGTAGATCTTACATCTATGTGTAATCCATATCATGTTCATAATCTGATAAGTCTCTTCAGTATTTGCATTTTCTATTTGCATAATGGAGGTTGCCAGCTGTGATATATTGTTCTTGACTTTAGCCTTCAGCACAGGAACATCCATTGTGTCCTGGTATTTTTCCAAATAATCTCGTATTTCTTGAATTTCCTGTTTAAGCCCTTTTAATTGCCTCCTGTGTGGTTATTAATTTCTTAAGTTCTGAAGGGCATTGTGACAAAATAGCATTCCAAGACTATACAAATTGTGGAGAATACACAGCCCTAAGGGGAACTCCTTAATTCGAAGCCCCTGAGGAATCACATGGTAGTCAATATAGATATGTATAATATTATAGCCCCACCATGTCTGACATATGCATGGTTGGGGAGCTGAAATCTGTGCCCGTGTGCATCTGCAGATACCAGACGAAGGTTCACCGAAACCCACATCAGGGTTGGTGCCATCCCAAAGGAGACACAATATGGGTAATTGATTATGTCCTTTACATAGACTTCTTTTGTACTCTTTGCAATTGCACTTTGTACTATCATGAATTGCTGCCATTGTGTCAATGGGGACAAAATGTAACTGAACAGAACCGAGTCACTAAAGTGCATTCCATTCCGTTCTCATACTGGAGAGCAAACAGCAGCATGTTGTAGTTTTCTTTCCGTCCTGGGATGAGGAGCAAAACGGCATGACCCACAATGCAAGTCAATGGGGACTGATCCGTTTTCTCTGACACAATCTGCCACAATAGAAAACGGATCCATCCTCCATTGACTTTCAATAGAGTTCATGACGGATCTGTCTTGTCTATGTTAAAGATAATACAACCGAATCCATTCATAAGAGATGCAGACGGTTGTATTATCAGTAACGGAAGCGTTTTTGCTGAACCCTGCAGATCCAGCAAAACCGCTAGTGTGAAAGTAGGCTTATGTGCACTTCTGCTTTTTTAGCATTAGTGTGAACCCAGTCTAAGGGCCCTTGCACACGACTGTATGCGCTCCGAGAAATACGCCCGTGGGACTATTGTCCCGTACTCATATGATCTTATGAGTTCGGGACAATAGTCCCGCGGGCGGCCCGACTTGCACAGCATCATTGCGCTCCCGTGCGCACGATGTATGCCGCTCCAGGATATTTGGCCCGCTCACGGACCCTATGTCTCGGAGCGCATACGGTCGTGTGCAAGGGCCTTAAGTCACTAGTTTGTTCACTCTCACGACACCTTCAGATTTTGCATTCAACATTTCAGGTGCCTCATTAGGTTGTGTCTTCAAACTTCTCCCAATATTTCTTCATTTTTGACTGAAATGACACATCGATCCAACATGTTTCCCATAGGGCAGTGCCATTTTAATGCCATATAAAGGCATTTTCCGGGACCCTAAAAATTTTTTGGTCCCAGCGGTCTTTGTCTCCAGTGCTGCATTGATGATGGCAGTCAATCACTAGCCTGGTGTAATGAAACACGTCACTTATTGAAGTTCTGGTCTATCTATGATGTACCTGACCTCATGTGACTGCTGAGGCCAGTGATTGGCTGCAGAGATCACGTGGAGTAGTCAATGTTATTGACGCAGCGCCAGATATATGACATATGTCATAATTATTTAATTACGCGCTGGAAAATATACAACTTTATACAACTGTATGAATACATTATAGGCGTCTATCTACAGGGTGGGCCATTTATATGGATACACCTAAATAAAATGGGAATGGTTGGTGATATTAACTTCCTGTTTGTGGCACATTATTATATGGGAGGGGGAAACTTTTCAAGATGGGTGTTGACCATGGCAGCCATTTTGAAGTCAGCCATTTTGGATTCAACTTTAGTTTTTTCAATGGGAAGAGGGTCATGTGACACATCAAACTTATTGAGAATTTCACACAAAAAACAATGAGTTATTTACAAGTTTCTGACCACTTATAAAATGTGTTCAAAGTGCTGCCCATTGTGTTGGATTGTCAATGCAACCCTCTTCTCCCACTCTTCACACACTGATAGCAACACCGCAGAAGAAATACTAGCACAGGCTTCCAGTATCCGTAGTTTCAGGGGCTGCACATCTCGTATCTTCACAGCATAGGCAATTGCCTTCAGATGACCCCAAAGATAAAAGTCTAAGGGGGTCAGATCAGGAAACCTTGGGGGCCAATAAACTGGCCCACGACAACCAATCCACTTTCCAGGAAACTGTTCATCTAGGAATGCTCGGACCTGACACCCATAATGTGGTGGTCACCGTCTTGCTGGAAAAACTCAGGGAACGTGCCAGCTTCAGTGCATAAAGAGGGAAACACATCATCATGTAGCAGTTGAATGGCCCCCAAGGTCTCCCGATCTGACCCCCTTAGACTTTCATCTGTGGGTTCATCTGAAGGCAATTGTCTATGCAGTGAAGATACGAGATGTGCAGCACCTGAAACTACGGATACTGGAAGCCTTTGCTAGCATTTCTTCTGCGGTGTTGCTATCAGTGTGTGAAGAGTGGGAGAA
Source organism: Rhinella marina (assembly GCA_900303285.1). Taxonomy (NCBI): domain Eukaryota; kingdom Metazoa; phylum Chordata; class Amphibia; order Anura; family Bufonidae; genus Rhinella; species Rhinella marina. Next base: position 6,798 of record ONZH01007584.1, read on the forward strand.
GAGGGTTGCATTGACAATCCAACACAATGGGCAGCACTTTGAACACATTTTATAAGTGGTCAGAAACTTGTAAATAACTCATGAAAGAATAAAGTTACGTTAAAACCAAGCACACCATTGTTTTTCTTGTGACACATGACCCTCTTCCCATTGAAAAAACTAAAGTTGGATCCAAAATGGCCGACTTCAAAATGGCCGCCATGATCACCACCCATCTTGAAAAGTTTCCCCCCTCCCATATACTAATGTGCCACAAACAGGAAGTTAATATCACCAACCATTCCCATTTTATTTAGGTGTATCCATATAAATGGCCCACCCTGTATATTGTCCATCTTTATAGATCTATGCAATCATTTTGGAATATTTTTATTATAGTGTTATTAGCACAATGGGCCCTGGTGACCTGTATAGCACAAGCCTTAAACTGGTGACCACAACCTCAACCATCACATATAGCACTGATTGGTCTTTCTCAAGACCTAAATTACCCCTGGCCCATGGGGTTACCCGCTCTACTTCTACCCCAGGGCAGAGCAATTTCCCAGGGGCTTGCAAATAAGGCTTCATCATTGTATAATTAAAGTTTTTGCAACATTGTAATACATTTTGTGTTTTGCTATCTCAGCATTTAAAAGATCTCTGCTTGCTGTCAGCAAATGGGACTCTGACCTACTTTTCACAGGCGGCAATTACAGTAGTTCTATTTTTTATTGAGTCTAGACAATCAGATCAAGTTCAGACCTTTAAAGTTTTACCTGCATCGATATACTGTAGCAAAGCCTGAGGCCAGGAGAGAGCTTTGTGCTGCTGATGTGTTAAACTAGACTTGTCTAGGCTGGATGCAATCCAACCACTCATATGTGAGAAGTAAATTCTGTGCACAGGTTTTCAGTCCCGGGGGGGTAAAAAAATGAATGTTCCTATGCAAATTTTATTGAGAAAGAACGTTAATGTAAAGTATATTTGAAAGTTCTCGAACTTTACATTCTAAAGCGATTGACGTTTGATTGTATGAAACTGGAAAACCCCTTGGAAGGGAACTTTTTCTATCGAGTTGGACAATGTTCCACAATTTACATTCAGTAACCTTCAGTAACATCTTTGTTTTTCTTATCTTTTGGCGCTGACGCAGTGTTTTATTGACCGCTCAGACAGTTCATAACTCTGCCAGTTTCCTGTCACATAAGGTCATGTATTATTGGACATTCTATCACAGGGCGTGTTCGCAAAGCATATTTTTATTTTTTCCGCCTATATTTCGGAGTGCTCGCCGCATCGAAATCTACGTAAAAATTTGCATAGGTTCTGTTCACATGGATTATTCTGCTGAAAAAAAATTGCTGCAGCATCCGAAATCTGAGGTGGACCTTCAATGCTGCAGGTCCATTCAATGGAATAGCCACGCGTGGCTAGACTGTTGCCAATTTTGCATGGAAAGTGACATTTCACTTCTTGATGTATGTATCAAATCCATGCAGAAAAACTTGTGCCATCAAGTTCTTCTAACTATGGTGTATGGATTTACAGTGAAACTACCGCTGTGTGAACAAACACTTTGGGGTCTTTTACACAAGCGGATTCAGTGAAATTCGGAGCGTGTAGGAGAGCCAAGCCCCATTCTGGACAGCAGAGGCACGGAGCATTAACATGGCTGATAATGTTCTGTGCCTCACTGTGATCTCTTTACTACAAAATCACAGTGAGATAAAGTTGTCACTGTGATTTTGTAGTAAAAACATCACAGAGAGGCACAGAACATTATCAGCCATTTTAATGCTCCGTGCCTCTTCTGTCCAGAACGGGGCTTGGCTCTCCTACACGCTGCGGATTTCACGGACTGCATCTGCTCGTGTGAAGGAGCCCTTAAAGTGCATCTGTCAGCATTTTTATACCTATGACACTGGCTGACCTGTTACATGTGCACTTGGCAGCTGAAGACATCTGTGTTAGTCCCATGTTCATATGTGCCCGCATTACTGAGGAAAATTAAGTTTTATTATATGTTAATGAGCCTCTAGGAGCAACAGGGGCGTTACCATTACACCTAGAGGCTCTGCTTTTTCTTCAACTGCCGCCCCATCTGCACTTTAATTAACAGGGCCAGGTATGACAACGTTTTCACTGCCTGGCTCTGTCAATCAAAGTGCAGAGGGTGCAGCAGTTGCAGAGAAAGCAGAGCCTCTAGGTGTAATGGTTGCTCCTAGAGGCTTATTTGCATATATTAAAACATCATTTTTCTCAGCAATATGGACACATATGAACATGGGACCAACACAGATGCCTTCAGCTGCCAAGCGGACATGTAATAGGTCAGCCAGTGTCATAGGGACAAAACTGCTGACAGATGCCCTTTAAAAATAAATGTGCAAGCAATTTAAATGGGAGCTCATGCCACGAAGAAAAGAGAACTGACTGATCAATTATTGAAGAGCTTTTCCAGGTGGAAGCTGTGGTGAGTAGCCATACATGGATTAGCCAAAACTGAAGTTAATCCGCGTGCAACTTCCATGAAGTGTGAAATACAAAACTGCAAAAAGCTGCAGAAATCTGACGTTCAATCCACAGCAAATACACATCGGCTTTTACGACTTGTGCGTCCCCTGTCTGAACATGCCCTAAACACAAGTATTGAAATGCGCTGTTTATAGGAATGACTCAAAATTGATGGAAAAAAAAACTAAAGCAAAATAGTGACAAAGTTACTCAACTTTTCATGTAAATAAACTGTAAAAGTTTACGTAAGAGTTGAATATCCCTTGAAATTAAAGCCTGTGTCCGCCTCTGCACCCTTTTAGAACTGTCGAAGCTGAAAAAACGAGGATGCTTTGCAACCATTTTAAACAAAAATCTCCTACCATGTTGTGTCTACAGCTGCTATTCAGACCTACCGCATGCTTCTACATGGTACAAACTACAGAGTAGAGACAGAAAGGTATAGACTTTGAGGGAATGGCCACTCTCTGAGGATGTGCTGTGCATTTGCCATCCAGACTTTTAAAAAAGATAAAAATGACATAAAAATAAAGCCAAACATTTCACCGAAAAAAGGCACAACAATTATTTCCAATAACTGAACGGGAAAAAAAATTATAGCTTTCAAAGACGCACGTACTGTTCTAAAAAAAATTAAGGAAAAAGCGCCTGGTCAGGAAGAGGAGGTAGAAGGACCAGTCCTGAACTGGTTAAAGAGGACCTCTCACCAATCCTGACACGCCTGGTTTAATAGCTTCATACATTCCCCATGTAATAACAATTCTGGAACATCTATTCTTATGTCTGTATGTTGTACCATTCCTCTATTATTTCTACTAAACGTTATGAATGAATTACTAGCAGTCTGCAGTAAGGGTACAGAGGAGTGGTGACTAGTTGGAGGTGTGTCCCTGCATAGACTCACTGTATCCAATCAGTGCTGCCATTTTCAGACTGTGCACGGACACACCCCCAACTGGTTACCTCCCCTATGTACCCTTACTGCAGACTGCTAGCAATTAATTCCTAACTTCTAGTAGAAATAATAGAGGAAATGCACAACATAGAGACATAAGAATAGATGCTCCAGAATTATTGTTACTCGGGGTATGTATGTAGCTATTAAAACAGGCATGTCAGGAGCAATGACAGGTCATTTTTAAATAAAGCTCTGGAGAGAACTTTCATAAATCTGTCTCGTTAACTAAATAGATTTATGTTCACATGACGCTATCTTCACCTCGAAATCTCCATGAATTCCGCGCCCTATGGTTTGCAACCGAGTTGCTGTTCATTCAGCCAGAGATTACTCCATGTAGATTTGAAATCTACATCAAGCAGGGACATTATTTTATCACATTTACCCGCTCGAGAACTCTGACAACCTTGTTACCATATGTTTTGCCTTCCATTTGAAGTAAATGGAAACTCCACACGATGTGGGCTGTGGTGTGGATGTTACTTTTACAGTGCACATGACGTCCACATGAGGAGAAATGTAGGAGAGATCGCCTGAGCATACCTCTATAGAGGTGGGCGATTGAGTGACCAAAGACAGCTCTCCATAGAGGTCAAAATGGCTGGTTGGTTCCAGCTAGATCACCCAGAGCTCCCAGTGTCAAAGAGCTCGTCACTCCATCTTCAGGCAGCGTGCTCCTCAGAGAAGACAGAGGAGAAATTCCTCTGCTGCCTCATGGAAGGTGCAGTCCGGGGGCGAGGCTTTGAATGTCGCTGGGATTTACGAGCATGTAGTTTAAGAGCACTATAATTAACCACTAATACGACTGGTGTTACTGGAAATTACAAACTATTACAAGATGACAATGGCATTTAGGATTTTGTCATGTAAAGGTTTTGCACAATGCCGTTATTGTAACCATGAACCAGGTGTCATCATACCATCTGACTCTGACCCTGCTCCTGGAGTGGACATCAGGGGTCCCATATGCAGGACTGAAGCAGGGCAGGTCACTGTCTGATCAGTACACTCCTCTTCTGATATACTCTGCCCTGCTGTGGGAAGCCTACTCCTTCTACTATATAACTCTCAGTCTCCGACAAGATAAGCAGACTCCTCTCTCGAAATGCTCTGCACGGCTGGGTGAACACTCGTCCTAATAGCTCGAACCCGTTGCGGCCGGATCCATGCTGCAGACCGCAAATTGAGGTTCAAAATGCACGGGCACCAACCGTGGGGCCGCCGCATGCAGATCGCTGACCCATTAATTTGAATGGCTTTCATGATTCACATCCGATGGTCCGCACCGCAAAAAAGTAGTACATGCACTATTTTTTTGCGGTGCGGAGGCACAGACAGAAACCCCACGGAAGCACTCAAGATATCACAGTCCTAGTTAATCGGCCCAAACATCTCCAACAGATAAAACATCAGAATCTCCTCTGCCTACAATGGTGATAGTAGTGGACAACAGAGTTATATTCTACATAGGAGTAGTATTATAGTAGTTATATTCTTGTACATAGGAGGTAGTATTATAGTAGTTATATTCTTGTACATAGGAGGCAGTATTATAGTAGTTATATTCTTGTACATAGGAGGTAGTATTATAGTAGTTATATTTTTGTACATAGGAGCAGTATTATAGTAGTTATATTCTTGTACATAGGAGAAGTATTATAGCAGTTATATTCTTGTACATAGGAGCAGTATTATAGTAGTTATATTCTTGTACATAGCAGGCAGTATTATAGTAGTTATATTCTTGTACATAGGAGCAGTATTATAGTAGTTATATTCTTGTACATAGGAGGCAGTATTATAGTAGTTATATTCTTGTACATAGGAGGCAGTGTTATAGTAATTATATTTTTGTACATAGTAGGCAGTATTATAGTAGTTATATTCTTGTACATAGGAGGCAGTATTATAGTAGTTATATACTTGTACATAGGAGCAGTATTATAGTAGTTATATTCTTGTACATAGGAGCAGTATTATAGTAGTTATATTCTTGTACAGAGGAGCAGTATTATAGTAGTTATATTCTTGTACATAGGAGCAGTATTATAGTAGTTATATTCTTGTACATAGGAGAAGTATTATAGTAGTTATATTCTTGTACATAGGAGCAGTATTATAGTAGTTATATTCTTGTACATAGGAGGCAGTATAATAGTAGTTATATTCTTGTACATAGGAGCAGTATTATAGTAGTTATATTCTTGTACATAGGAGCAGTATTATAGTAGTTATATTCTTGTACATAGGAGCAGTATTGTAGTAGTTATATTCTTGTACATAGGAGCAGTATTATAGTAGTTATATTCTTGTACACAGGAAGCAGTATTATAGTAGTTATATTCTTGTACATAGAAGGCAGTATTATAATAGTTATATTCTTGTACATAGGAGCAGTATTATAGTAGTTATATTCTTGTACATAGGAGCAGTATTGTAGTAGTTATATTCTTGTACATAGGAGCAGTATTATAGTAGTTATATTCTTGTACACAGGAAGCAGTATTATAGTAGTTATATTCTTGTACATAGAAGGCAGTATTATAATAGTTATATTCTTGTACATAGGAGCAGTATTATAGTAGTTATATTCTTGTACATAGGAGCAGCATTATAATAGTTATATTCTTGTACATAGGAGCAGTATTATAGTAGTTATATTCTTGTACATAGGAGGCAGTATTATAGTAGTTATTCTTGTACATAGGAGCAGTATTATAGTAGTTATATTCTTGTACATAGGAGCAACATTATAGTAGTTATATTCTTGTATCTATTGCAACATACATTAACATAGGGAGTCATTTATTAGGACCGGCGTTTTAGTTGCCGGTCTTAATAAAGCCCTGCGCTGTTGGTGGATCCGCCGAATTTATGTAGAGGCTCTGGCGGATCCACTGCCACTTCTAAATTTAATTTAGCTCCCTTGCTGGCATAGATTTGGACAATTTTCTATGCCTAAAGTTGAAAATGATAACCCCTTTCCCTGCCTACTCCATGACCACTTTTTAGACCTTGGGTGAGCAGGGAAAAGTAGCATAAATACGTCTAATATAGATGTATTTCTGTTAGTAAAAACCCCCATAGTGTCAGGAATTTTCAGATTTATGCTTCATTATGTGATTTTTTTTCACTGTAACCTCTGGAAACTGGGAAAATGTTTCTGTTCTTCCTTGTTTTATCTGACACTATGAACAGATAATAAGGTTTATGAATCATTCTTTTGTGGAATAACTGGATCTTACCTCAGCCCTGACAGCTATTTTTATGATCTCACTCACTAATGTGTCAAATACATTCCGTACCAGCCAGTTTACATCCATTGGAAAAAAAACAGGAACAGTTCTGATTAATATTTATTACGGCTTATGCAAATGTAACATTATTTCATTGTGTTAAAAGTGTCGTTTCACAAAGACACTCCTTTTCCATGCTTCATATAGTCCTGCACATTAAGACGAGAAATGTGTAGCAAATCTCACAACAGTTGGATTTTGTTGTGAATTTTTTTACTTCTGCGTGGAACACAATAGGAAAATCTGCAACAAATTTGTTACTTGCCCGCAACATAAATTAATGTTCTGTGGATTTAAAGATCCCTCTGCAGTAGAGATGAGCGAATCTATTAGTCGATTTGTTGATTCGTATCGAATCTTGTTAATTTTCAGCTGCGAAGCGAATCCGAATATTAGGTGATTTATTCCGTTAAGATTTGATAATGTTCCTAAGGCTTTCTACACATTCGCTACATACTTGTCCGACAAACTGTACGCTAATGCTACGTATAAGTTACTCTATACGCTGTTGCATACGAATTCAAGTAATTAGCTAACTTTTACTGTTAGTTTGTTATTCGTGTGCAAAAGCCCGGGAAGAAAGCGGTCACCTGACCTAGTGGGCAGGGCTTGCTCTGATTGGCTCAAGCTCGGTAAGCCAGTGATGCATCACTTCTGCTGCGACTGCTGAGACGAGCAGAAGCACTGTGTGTGAAGTTCTGAGACTCTGAGACCTGGGGTGTAATTGTTCAGGGAATTTACACATCAGGAATACTGCAGGGCCAGTGCAGGGCAAGTGAAGGGCTAGTAATTAATCAGGCAGGGAGAGAGAGACAGGGAGAAAGATAGAGAGAGAGACAGGGAGAGAGACAGGGAGAGAGATAGGGAGAGAGACAGGGACAAAGACCAGCTGCAGGGCCACAGAGTGAAGTGAAAAATGTCTGGAATGGATAAGCAAAAGAGGTCCAGTTCCAGCCAGACCTTGAGCCCTAAAAAAAGGAGAAGGTGGCACAGGGCAGAAGTGCCAAAGGACCTGTAGCCGGAACTTCTACTTGTAGAATTCGCAATACTTGGCCGGTGTTCCACCGAGCTAACCCACCAAGGCGCAAAATTATAGTGGAGGAGAAAGTGGATGAGGTAGTGGAGTGGATGGCACGCTCATCTCAGTCTCAGACAGATGATCTGCTGTCATCTGCTGATACAGTATCCATATGTAGCCAGGGGTCAGACTCAGAGCGTTCCTCCTGCTCCACCATTCCTCTCCAGCAAAGCCCTTCATTTTCGTACGCAATTTGTATGCTAATGAGTACGTGTTCAAAGAAGTTCGACGAATGCTCGGCGAATAAAATTTTGAATGATTCGCTCATCTCTACTCTGCAGTTTACTTTCTCAGTGGAAAATTTCCACAATGTTTGGTTGAGATTAGTTCAAAGCATCATTAGGTTACAAAGTGTACAGGAAAAAATGTAATAAAATATGAGATAATAAAATAACGAGACTTTATACTTTGCACCTCTGACATGGTAATAATCTTATATGTTACATACATAAATATCATATTTTTCATTTTTTTTGTACAATAGTATTTAGGTTCTTCCTCTAATTTTTTTAGCTTATTTTTACTGTTGTCCTTGCTCAGTCTGAGACCAGTTTGTCATTATTACTTTTACAGCCTTATTTTGCTGATCCTTCCTGGATCTTACCGGAAAATAACCGAACTCTCTCATCGCTCCCTTGCACATAAGTTGAATTCGGTGAACAAAATTGAAATCGGCAGCGGTTCTCCATTTCTCGATAACCTTTAAGGACACTCTTGAGAAGGTCAAGAAATCATTCCCCTCCCGAACCTCTACATGGGTGATGTTATAGATCCATTGTCTCATCTGTTCCGTTAGATCAAGCTCCGCAAAATCAAACATTTTTCTTACAGTTTCAACCGGGTATTTTGCCAGATCTTCATGACGGATGACCATATAGCGACCATTCAAGAACTTAGAGGTTCTGGCCAGTCTGGTAATGTCAACCTGAGCTTTACAAGTCTTGGCCATGACTTTGCTTATTGTATCATTTTTGTCCTTGGGGATACCTTCGTTCTTAAGTAAAATTTGGTCATCGGTGATAAGTGGAAATCCCTTCCTTGATAAGGCAATTGCTCGGGGGTCCCTCACCAAATGGATAATTCGTAAATCGAGATTAGGGTCCTCTAAAAGAGGAAAAATGGTGGAAAGATCCAGGATTCTTACTGTTTTCATCACCACATGAGAATACATCCGACAGGCTTCTGCTGCTCTATCCATAGAATTGTTTACACAGCGGTAAAGACATTTTCGCCTATCATAGCCCTCAGATGGGATGTAAGATGAGCAAGCCGGGGGTATACAAAGAGCTTGACTTTCCGCGAAAAACCTCATATCATGAATGTACTTTCCTTCATTTGGAAGGTAATGGCGGAAGGGTGTCACATCGCAGGTGAAGAGAGAATGCAGGACATCCCTCAGTGGAAAGTGTAGAAATTCGGAACTCTCTCCTTGCAACTTCATCCATACGGCATGACCAGGCTCATAAATGTAGAAGACATCCTTGTGGTGATTGAAGATCTGTCCAAGGAACGAAGATCCAGATCTCCAAGAAGAGATGAGGAGGACATGGACATGTCTTGGTTTAAAAGTGGAGGTGTAACAAGAGGGGGATTTGATGGACAGAAAATGAAAAACATACAAAAGGAAAAAAGACATAAAGAGTAATAAGAAGATGAACTGCAATCGTGAAGACATCATCTAGAAGATACTAGGGGTTGTGGAAAGAAAAGACGATGAGAAAAGCAAGGCACGAGAAGTTGTTAAATCAAGAACATGCTGAAAAAACGATGAACACAAGACAACATTAAAGAAGAAAAAAATCATTAAAGAAATAGATAAGAGGACAAATGAGGTGAAAATTCAGGGTGGGGAAACAAAACACAAAAACAAAGATTAATAAAATTGAAGAGACCAGAACATCAACCAAAATTTGCACACAAAAAAACTCCAATAAATAACTTTCTATTAACTGCATGGCCATCTCCACCTCGACAGCTGCAGCTCTGTGGATTGTATAAAAACCATAAATGTGGACACTTTTTCAAGGTGATCAATAAAACCTGGTCAGATATTGCTCTGTTATGTAACAGAATGAACTACGGGCAACCTTCTTTCTAGATGGTTTATGTTTATCACAGGGTAAAGTTACACATCGGTTGCTGAATGCACATGGAGGTGACTACGGGCAGCACATTATGTGTGGAGGGTCTGCTCTTTTGAACGTAGATGCCCAACTGCATAGGTAGGTTTAGAGTAGAACCTGCCTGACTGAGACCACCTTGACGCTAGTAGGTGGACACAGATGTGTTTTGATCAAAATATATTGGCTGAGAGTCTCAGATTTTATCATATCAGAGTGAGCACCAAAAATACTTCCCCATATAATAGTATTTAACCCATATATGTGACAACATATAGAACCAACGAGGATATATGGATATAATATATAATAATAACCATGATCAAACACAATTCATAATTCATCTGTATCATTTTATAAATAATCAAAATATAAACATGACTGGCACGACAAAATACATTTAAAACATTCAAAATTCATAGGAGCGGTGGTCCAAGAGTGGGAGGGTACAATAAAGCGCATAGTCTGGTCAAAGGTTGTTAATTATCAAAAAATCCAATGGACGTGCATATAGAAGATTATTTTTCGCTTTATAAGACGCACCAAAAGTAGGGGGAAATGGCTGTGCGTCTTATAAAGCGAATACTATCGAGCGCTTCCATTGAATTCTTCTTATGGAAGTGCTCACTAGTATGTATTAGCTGCCGGGAGTGAGGAAAGATACTCAACCTCCTGCGCTGCAGCTCCACTCCGGATCCGGCGCTCCACTGTCTTCTCCTGCCGGAGCTGCACTGTCATGACCGCGTACAGCGACAGGACGTAGTGTGCACACTATGACCTGATGCTGCACGCAGTCAGGTGAGAGTCGGCCGGAGAAGACAAAGGAGTGCGACAAAGAGGAGCCGCGGCACAGGAAAGGTAAGCAGAGTTTGTTGTTTTGGGATGATAGGGGTCTGAAAGGGCTGATCTGAAGTCTAATGAGGGTCTGACATTGAGGGCTGATATGGGGGTCTGAAAGGGCTGATCTGAGGTCTGATAGGGGTCTGAAAGGGCTGATCAGAGGTCTGATAGGGGTCTGAAAGGGCTGATCTGAGGTCTGATGGGGTTCTGACATGGAGGGCTGATATGGGGGTCTGATGTGATGTCCTGATATTTAGGTCTGATATGAGGAGTGATGAAAAATATTTTGTTTTCTTTTTTTCCTACTCTGGTGCATCGGGGGCATCTTATAAAGCGAAAAATACGGCATATACAGTATCTAATGCGAGTAATGGGCTTGGTAATTTATTGGACTTAAAATAAATCACAGCAAATGCAAAAAAATAAGTCTAACAAGATAATACAAGACATTATAAACAGTGTTGAGCGAGCATGCTCGGCCGAACTCGTTGTTCGGCCGAGCATGGGTACGCTCGGTGTTCGGCCGAACACCGAGTGTACTCGAGCGCAATGCTCGAGTCTCCCCGCACGTTTGTTCACTGCTACGCATTAGCGTACGCATCTTATAATTTGTACGCTAATGCTACGCACTGCTCAAGTCTCCCCGCACGTTTGTTCGCTGCTACGCATTAGCGTACGCATTTTATAATTTGTACGTTAATGCTACGCATTGCTCGAGCCTCCCCGCAAGTAGCGTACCTTTAACAACGCTAGACTGTATGTTCGTTATTTGTGCGGGAATGTTCGCAGATGCAGTGCATGCGTACGCTCATGCGTACGTATTCAGTTCAGTAGCGTACTTTTAACAACACTTATACTGTATGTTCCTTATTTGTGCGGAAATGTTCGCCGAACATGACCAGAATAACGAATATTTTTTAAGGCAACTTCGCTCATCTCTAATTGTACGCTAATGCGTACGAATTTGTAAGCTAATGCTACACATTGTGCGCGAATGCATACGAATTCACCCTCCCCATGCTGTTCCCGAAACATTTTTGTGGTGCTTCCACCATTTTTTCACGTTTCCATATGGACCAGGCATCCTCCCCTCATCCGAGCAGGGGGTGCCTGGTCTTCTCCCATTGACTTTCATTATGCTTGGGTACTCGGCCAGAGCACCCGAGCAGACGAGCACAGAGGTGCTCGATCATCACTAATTATAAACACAAAATTGTAAATGATAAGATATACAGCATACTGACCGGTAATCAGTCCCACCTGAACAAAATTAAGACCACCAACCCAAACCCCGACTACTTCCTCGAGGGGTAGTGGATTTTTTCAATTTCTTCAAGATGCTTCCTTTCATAACCGATTAGTAATTCAATAAAAGTGCGGGAGCATCATTTTCACGCCCATCCTCCCACCTTTGTTTTAAAAATTTATCACCAAGTGGAAAAGAAGGATATACCTGAACATGAAGGCCTCTTTATTGTACCCTTCCACCCTTAGATTACCGTATCTATGAATTTGAAATAATTTAATTAATTGTGTCTGCAAACCATGTTTATATTTTGATGATGTTTGTTATATATATATATTAAATCCATATATCCTCGTTCTATTAGTCCATATATAATGCTTACATCTGTTGTGTTAGTGCATTATTATTTGTTGTTTTCTATTTATTTTTTTTTTCATAAAGTTACACATGCAACTGCAACTTACCTACCATCTGCAGCTGCACTAGCCATTTGACTGTAGGTAGATTGGCCTGAATATCGAGGATGAACATTCATATGAACACTCGTCCCCGATAATATACCCCTGGAAAGATGCTGCAGATTACCTGATGAACGAGCGAAACAAATCTTTCTCGCGGCACCTAAATCGTAATTTCTGGGCAGCAGATTGTACTGTCCAAATAGCACTCTGCTGCCCAGAAATGATGATAGTAGTCATCGTTGGTCTCCATACAGTAGAGGGGGCGCTGCATGTAAATTCAGTGCTTCATCTTCACAGACGAGCAGGCGGTTTCAGGAAGAAATGCTTCCTTCCCGACAATCGCCTGCTCCATCAAGCCGTGTAAACCCACTTTTAGTCCTGTAATGTGTTCTAAGGATGTAGGCACATGAACACATAAGCCCCATGGGCACTGCAGGAGGGACCTGGCTGATGAGCAGGCCTGGCAGCCGGTCCCACCTGAAGGATGGCAGAATGAAGCAGGTTAGGCATACCTCCCAACCGTCCCAGATCCGGTGTGACAGTCCCAGGTTTAGTGGCGGTCCCGGTAGGGGGGAGGAAGCAGAGATAGTTGCCTGTAATGATGAAGCAAAAACCTTCCATCGGCTCTATGCCTATCATCACAAGTACTGCAGATACAGGGCGTCTATTGGTAACATAGCTGGAAGCATACATAGGAAGTGTTACCAATATAGAGGCTGTTATAGCTACTGCCGAGTCCCGGCGCACAGCTAAATAACCATATTCCTGCATAACATTGATTTTATGGTTTATTGTAACATGGTTTCTATTACATTTTTTTAATTTATGGTTTTGGTTTATATTTTATATTTTTATTGCATTTATATTATACTGCACATGGAGTAAATATTTACCGCAGCGCATCAGAGAATCAATCTCTTGGGCTACTTTCACACTTGTGTTTCTATTTTCCGGTATTGAGATCCGTCTTAGGGTCTCAATACCGGAAACAAAAAAAAAACCACTTCTGTTTTGTCCCCATTCATTGCCAATGGGGACAAAACGTAACTGAACAGAACGGAATGCTCCAAAATGTATTCCATTCCGTTCTCATACTGGAGAGCAGCATGCTGCGGTTTTCTTTCTGTTCTGGGATGCGGAGAAGGAAGGATCCGTCATGACCCACAATGCAAGTCAATTTGGATGGATCCGTTTTCTCTGACACAATCTGGAACAATAGAAAATGGATCCATCCCCCCATTAAATTTCAGTGGAGTTCATGACGGATCCATCTTGGCTTATGTTAAAGATAATACAACCGGATCCGTTCATAACAGATGCAGATGGTTGTATTATCAGTAACAGAAGGGTTTTAGCTGAACCCTGCCGGATCCAACAAAAACGCTAGTGTGAAAGTAGCTTTAGTGTTATAAATATTAGATAGACATGCAGATAGATAGATAATAGATATGAGATAGATGATAGATAGATAATAGATGATAGATAGATGATAGATAGATAATAGATGATAGATAGATAGATAGATAGATAGATAGATAGATAGATAGATAGATAGAGTAAAACATACATATAGATTTACCTTGTATTATGGGGGGTCTATGAGGGGCTCATTAGATGCAGCAGTTGGTCGCAGCTCTTGCAGTGATATCAGGTCAGTAACATGGTCCAGATAAAAGACGGATTCATAAACCTCCTAGACAAATGTCCCATGCTGTGGTATCGGAGCGGTTTTACAGAGTTGCTGCGTAGTATTGACCGGACCTCCTCTTTATGGCCACCTTATCAATCATTTACCTCCTGTTATCTGGCACTGAACAACTGCCATCAATCACTCACAGAGAATCTCATAAATATCATATGTACCTTTCTCTCCTTTTCCTCTGTTTCTGGGGAACTTGGGTGGTAATGGCAGAGTCACGTCCAGAATTATAGGCACTCCACCAGATATTCTGCTCCAGAAGAAAGGCTTCCTCGTGCAATGGTTACTGAGGGGGCCAAAGAATCCCTGCCTCCTAACACTGTAATATAGTAACATAGTAATTTCACTGCAGGGGCCTGATTGGAAGGCATCCCTCTGCCTTACCTCACAAATGCGGCAATCAGCTTTGAACTCAGCCTCTAAGAGGTTAACTGACAAGGTATGGTGTGATCGCTATACCCCGTCATTGTGGCCATGTGCCCCTGCTATATTATACAACCGGGACCCACCGTGGATGGAGCAAGCTCACCACGCAGCCCGCCCCATTTTTACGGGTGCGTAATGTCGTACATGTATGGCATTATGCGTTGTGGATTTAAATGGGTTTTCTGTGATTTTACTACTGATGACCTATCCTCAGGATAGGTCATCAGTATCTGATTGGTGGGGGTCCAACACCCAGGACCCCCACCGATCAGCTGTTTGAGAAGGCACTGGCGCTCCTGTGAGCGCCAAGGCCTTCTCTCAGCTTTTCCTAGGCCAGTGACATCACATTCATCGGTCACAAGGCCTAGGAGGAGCTCAGCCCCATACAAGTGAATGGGACTGACCACGATACCAAGCACAGCTGTTGTATAATGTACGGCGCTGTGCTTGGTGAGCGGGGAGAAGGTAGCAGTGCTCACAGGAGCACCGGTGCCTTCTCAAACAGCTGATCGGCGGGGTCCCAGGTGTCAGACCCCCACCGATCAGATACTAATGACCTATCCTGAGGATAGATCATCAGTAGTAAAATCCCAGAAGACCCCTTTAATATGGGTGGAATGAAAAAAAAATGCAAGACCACTTTTTTGGTGGGGTTAGTGTCTTGCAGTGAAAATGGCATGTTACCTCTATTCTGTGCGTGTATACATTTACTGAGATACCAAATTTGTTATAGTTTTTTATATTTTACTATGTTTAAAAAGTCAAACATTTATAAAAATGATAGCTTTTTTTACTGGGTGGGATATAGTTTTCAGTGGTACCATTCAGATTGGAGATGAGCAAACCAGTCGAGACTTGTTTCGGGTCCGGATTGCCAATTTTAAAAAAAAATGTTTGGTTCGCTCCCAACCGAAGTTGCTTCATTTCCCTGAAAGTTGGCATATAACCCCCTCCAGCCTCCTAGAACTCCAAGGGGGTCATTTACTATCAGACATACGCCAGTTTTTTGGTATATATCTGGTGCAGATTGCAGCGCAGAGGTTATTAGGTCATGGTTGATCAACAACAGCAGTTACGTTATGTCGGCAAAACTCGCCTGGACCTTGATCTACATGGTAATCGCTCCATTTTATCCTTCATTCGCTAGGATATGCCCCCATTGTCTGATAGGTGCAGTATAGATGAGTACAAAGCCTCTAAATCTATGTATGCTCTCCAGGCCTTCATGTTGGCGAAGCAAGTCATTAGTGTGACGAGTTGGGGTAAGGGGTCTCCCGACGAGGAGCCATAAGGGGGTCCCTGCGACCACGGGGATGGGATTTTGTGGGGAGTTAGGGGTTAGGATAAAGTTAGTGTAGGGAAGAGGTGTGCGGGTGTAATAGTAAGTTTAGTGGAAGTATGGGACAAAATGGAGCTGGGAGCTTAGGTGGGGGGTGGGTTGCTAGTATGGAGACAATGGAAAATTAGGTATGCGGCGGGAACACCTGGGGGAGGTAGAAGTTAGAGAGGTGGGAGAAAAGGGGAGGGGCTATGGGTATATAAGGTCTGGTATTCTAGGGGGAGGACATAACAAAATTTTTGCAGGTCCACCCTCCGCCCTTGGGATCTTGGAGGTTCATTGTGTGAGATTAATTGGGTTGTTATTCACTGTTTATGGGCAAGGCGGAAATCACGATCCTTTAATCAGTGCGCTAGGGGCAATTAGGGCCCATTGACAGGGATGGGTTCCGCTGTGCGGCAGAACCCACTGTCAATGGGGAGGGACTGCCTGTGCGGGCAGACCTCGAAGAACTAGATTAGGTGCAGGGTAGGAGGGATCGTGATTTGCGTCGGGCCTCCCTCGTTTGTACTGTGCAATTTTGTGTTAATAAACTGCAGCGTACGCTGCAAAATATTTTGCCAAAACAAGTTTGTTCGCGTTGTGTTTAGGGTATTTCTGGAATCGGTGGGAAGTGGTTTAGCAGGTGCACCCCTTAAGTGTCTCATTATTTCTCTAGTGAAAGATAGGCTTTTTCTTCACCACATCACGTATAGGCCTTAGGATTAGGCCCAGGAAGGAATGAAAGCTCTCCAGAAAGTATTGGATTTCCTTTTTGCTTCTAGGCACCTTGAAGTTCTGTATGGTCTCAAGGACTCTTTGTTGCACTTTCTTCTCAGGGCCCACCCACATCACACCCAAGAATTTTATCTCAGTGGATTGGCCTTGGATCATGTTTTGGTTCACTGCCCATCTTTGGCTTTGCATGTGGTCAATCAGCACTGGTAGGGCCTCAGTCCCTTGTTCTTCTGTTCCTGTAATCATCTCACATAGTGAAAAAGAGCAACAACACACTCGTTTAAACGTGGTTTTATCAGATCTAAGTCTCTGGCCACGAGCCAGTGTCAAAAAGTAGAACTGTGAAGATATCCTAGTGGCAAATACTGGAATGTGAACTGCTTGTCTATCCAGGTGTAGGGAAATTGGTCTTGACATTCTGGAGCAATCGAAATACTGAAGCGTTAGCCAAGTCGATGACAGCATGCCATTCGCCTGCCTGGTGCATTATATTCTCAACAACATTCCCTATGTCAGGTACAAGAGCTGACAAGGTTGGCACCATCTTGTTGAAGAAGCTATTGTCCACAGTCATTATCCACGACCCATTAGCCTTGAGAATTGGTCAGCCCGGACTGTTGAAAGGACTTACCACAGGTCGAACAATGCCCAACCACAATAATTCCTCAACCGTCTCACAGATTTCCTTGTGTCCCCCAGGTAATCTGTATTGTTTCAGCCAAAACCAGGTTTGGAGTCTCCACACACAAGAGGTATAAAAAAAAGATCTGCACCTGTTCTGTGTTTAGAGCTTGGTTTTGGCTCAAAATCACGGATGGAAATCACTAAACAAAACACTGAGGTGTGAAGGAGGCATAACTGGTGTAGATGGTGGTGATATGTATAGAGGAGTCAATTTTACTTCCCCTCTTACAACAGCTTTGACTACATGAATCATCAGAGCCCTGAATCCAGATGAGAATGTACCCCATTCCGTATCAATGGCTTTCCCTAACAGTATGCCAGTATGTTTAATTAAAATAATTAATTTAAATAACAATTCTATATATTACAAGAATTGAGGCTTGATGCTTAATTTCACCTTAACACATACTGGTAGATTGTTGCAGTAATCATGTATATAAGCAGCTAAAAATAAATTTAACCCCACACAAAAAAGGATTTATGTAAAAATGGGGAAAAAATGTAAGTATTTGCTTGCAGGCAGCTGCTTTTGAGGTGCCTATATCTGCCTAAACCCTTTGCTAAAAGTAGTTCCTTTAGTGGGTAGAGTCCTGACCAAGTTTTCACCTCCAGTAGAAGAGGAGATAATCCCAACTAAGACTGGGTCCCCTCTTGTGCTGGGCCCCATAGTAGTCACATGGTCTACCACTATGGTAGTTATGCCTCTGCCCTGTCTACCTAATATAATTTTCTTGGCAGACACTGTAAGACCCAACCACCCTCATTCACAGTCCAGCACAGAATGACGTTCTGCTCGTTCCACTAGGACACCTCCCTGTCTGCTTCAGCACCGATTGGTTCATCCAGCCTGTCTGTCAGCCTGGGAGCCAATATAGGCAAGCAACCCCCCCAACCCCCCATACACACTTCCTCTCAGGGTCATGTGATAACTCTTTTTCTTCCTTCCTAGGCTATGCGCCATTTTAGTGGATTTGTCCGGAAAAAAAATGAAAAGATTCGGCTTTGTCTGCCGTCCGATAAATAGCAAAGTTCAGACCAAACCTGGTTTGGTTCAAACCGGTTGACTCATCCTTAATTCAGAAAATTTTTTATTCTACCTTAGGGACCAGGCTAATTTTGTTTCTTTTATGTTTGTTTCTTCCTCTTTGCCTTCCAGAAGCCATAACTTTTTTACTTTTTTCTTCACTTGAGGGCTTGTTTTTGCAGGAGCAATTGAATGGCACCATATAATTTACCCTATCTTGTAATGATAAAGGGGGGGAGGAAACTCATTTTGTGGTAAAATTGAAAGACAAAAAAAACAATTCTGCCATTGTTTTATGGGTTTTGTTTTAACGGCATTTCCTGCGCTATATGACATAAAGACCTTATTATTCTCTGTGTTGGTATGGCAATACCAAATTTATATAGTTCTTATTATTTTATCACTACTTTTAATTTAAAAACCTTTGAAAAAAAAAATCTAAAAATGTTTTGCATTGTGCTTATTTTGACACCCATAGCCTTTTTATATTTGTGAGGTCTTATTTTTTGGTACCATTTTGGTCAGTTTTTATTCACTTTCTTTCGGGATGGGGTGAGACGACCCAAAAAGTCATTCTGGACATTTAGATTTTTGTTTTTTCCTTTAAGGTGTTTACCGTACAGGATAAATTCATCATCTATTGTCTATTTCAACAGTTCCCATATTTTCGAACACAGCAATATTAATTATTTTATTGAATTTTGATAATTTTTAACAACTTTTTTTTAGCCCCCTAGGGGTCTTGAACATATGATACTCTTGACCATGCCATCTCAGATCCTGATCACTGCGGGTATATGGAGAAAGCTCAGCTCATAACCAGTCATACACCTCGGACTTATAGTTGCATCCAGATGTGCAAAAGGTTTTCCATTGGTTTTTGGACTCAATAGTAAACGTTTCCAAAGAGGGTCTGCTATAATTGTATCCAGTCTACACAATCCTCTGCAAGCTCTCTCGTCTGTAAAAACCCATTGTTTTTCAAGACAAATGTGAACTCTCCCCAAGTTTACTAGCACGTTATCTTTCCGGTGTAATTAGAAGCAGAACAATATCGCTTATGAGCAGTCGTTTTATGTACACAGGACTTTACAGCCAGAAAGCTGAGCATAAACAAATTCCATAATGTGGTGACGTTTCCAGCTGTTTATGACCCAGTATTATGTGTGTAAAACACGTCATTGCTTTTCTTTTTCTTTTTTTTTACTGAACTGACTGAAGAAGGCACATATTATGCACCCCTTCCAGCACAAAGAAAATTCCTACTCCTGGAGCAGATTTCTGTCTTGATGCACAGACCTGCACAGATACAGCACCATTATTGAGGTACCTGCCTTAATAAATATCCTTCTTAAAGGGATTGAAATGTTGAAAAATATTCTACAGATTTCAAACCAGCACATGGATCTAAATACTTTCGTAATTGCATGGAATTAAAAATTTATCATAGCAGCTGAGTTATTCAATAAAATGTATCTGTATAGCGCCACCTGCTGTTTGTTCTTTTTCTTATTTCTTTGATCTGCTCACTGAGATGGCCGCACATGCTCAGTTTCATCTTTCAACTGCTTCCTGAGATGTGATTGGGAGCTCTGGGACACGCCTCCTGAGCTGTGATAGGGAGAGCATGGACACGCCTCCTGAGCTGTGATAGAGAGAGCTGAGACACACCTCCTGAGCTGTGATAGCGAGAGCTGAGACACACACCCTTACTGGCAGCAGAAAAGACACTCCCCTTGAGCTGTCAGCTTGATATAAATCTAGAAGAGCAATGAATGAGGAGATCTCTGGATCTAGATTTGTTAGAAAGGTATTGTCATGTACTATATGATGTCCCATTAATCATGGGATAACCCCTTTAAGGCCTTTTTACACGGACCAATGATTGGGGCAATTATCAGAGAGATGCAAACGCTTGTTCATCGGTGATGCAGTCATCTTATTCACAATTTCTGGGCAGAAGGTTGTGCTGTGTAAACAGGAATATACTGAGCAGAAACAATGGTTCTCTATGAGGACAAGCAATCACAGAAGCAAACACTGTCCCCAAACAGAGGAGATGACTGTTGCATGTAAATGCTGCTCTCACTTCCTCTGATGAGCAGGCAGTGAACAGGAACAATTGGTTAGTTCCTGCTGTTTCTGCCCGTGTAAAGGACTCTTTTAGGGAGCCATACACATTCAACAGCTGTTGCTTGACCAACAGCTATCTCTCATAATTCCACCTTATACACACACAAATATTCGGTTCACCCAAATGTGCATACATTGTCAATGGGGAGGGGGAGAAAGCCGAAGGGAAGGGCTTGTGATCAGTCTGAATGTTCATGGGGCTTCGATGTTTGAATCCTTCACCCTCTATCTACGTAAAAGTGAGACTGAAAGATACGTAAGTTAGGTGACCCTTGTCCAGCTTCACTCTCTCTCTTCTTCTTTATCAGTCTTTATCACAACGATAAACTCTGTGGCACGCTAGCACTTTTATGGTGGCTTTGGGGGTGGAACTGTTATGGGAAACTTTATATGGTCAAACTGACTGATTTTTATTGAGACTCGGACTGCCATTGTTATAGTAAATAGGGACTGTAGCGGACATCCTTGTGCGGTAACTGTGGCTGATGGGGGCACTCTTGGAAGGATACATTTTACCAGGTTTACTGGATCAACCAGGGATCACACCTCCTTACTTTACCACTCACTGATGGTATAACCAGTGACACAGCTATGGAGTTTAAGGGGCAATTGAAACCAGTTCCATATACATGTAAACGGGGCGCTCATCAGTCCAGTCCAATCAAGAGAAAAACTTGTAAATACTCTACCAAGGTCTGTATGTTGTCTACAAGAGCAGTTTTCAGTCTACAACCCAGCTCTAAATGTGGATTTAGATGGGCAGATAATCGGGCAGATTATCGGGAATGAATGCTCCTGCGAACGCTCGTTCCCAAAAATCTGCCCATATAAAGGTGTTTATGCAGGCACCTAAATTATGATCTCTGGGCAGCAGATTGTGCTGTCTAAACAGATATCTGCTGCCCAAAAAACAATGATTCTGTGTGGGGACAAGCAATCACAATAGAAATCCCTCCTTCTCATACTATGGAGGTGATCGCTGCGTGTAAATGCAGCACTTCACCTCCACTTCAGGAAGGAACGCCTCCTTCCCAAAAATCTGTGGCTCATCTGCTTGTAAAAATCTACCCATTCTCACTGTCAGGTAGTTACTCTTCCAAAGTTTACATCTAATCATTAGAATCTAATATATTACGTCCGCCATTAGTACTGATTATAGAGAAAGTAGATAGTAATAATAATAAAAAAAACAGGATAATTCTATTTAAGCAATGAATAAATGACAAATGAGAAAATATCAAATTATGAAAAATTCCTAAGATTAAAAGAGGAGATACCTTCATTGTTTACAGTGAGTCAGTGAAACAGCACTATCTATACCTACATCATTTACAGGGAGAGACAGGGAGGCAGTACTATCTGTATCTACATCATTTACAGGGAGAGACAGGGAGGCAGTGCTATCTGTACCTACATCATTTACAGGGAGAGACAGGGAGGCAGTATTATCTATACCTACATCATTTACAGGGAGAGACAGGGAGGCAGTGCTCTCTGTACCTACATCATTTACAGGGAGAGACAGGGAGGCAGTGCTATCTGTACCTACATCATTTACAGGGAGAGACAGGGAGGCAGTACTACCTGTACCTATGTCATTTACAGGAAGAGACAAGGAGGCAGTACTATCTATACCTACATCATTTACAGGGAGAGACAGGGAGGCAGTTCTATCTGTATCTACATCATTTACAGGGAGAGACAGGGAGGCAGTGCTATCTGTACCTACATCATTTACAGGGAGAGACAGGGAGGCAGTTCTATCTGTACCTACATCATTTACAGGGAGAGACAGGGAGGCAGTGCTATCTGTACCTAAATCATTTACAGGGAGAGACAGGGAGGCAGTACTATCTGTACCTACATCATTTACAGGGAGAGACAGGGAGGCAGTGCTCTCTGTACCTACATCATTTACAGGGAGAGACAGGGAGGCAGTGCTATCTGTACCTACATCATTTACAGGGAGAGACAGGGAGGCAGTGCTCTCTGTACCTACATCATTTACATGGAGAGACAGGGAGGCAGTGCTATCTGTACCTACATCATTTACAGGGAGAGACAGGGAGGCAGTGCTCTCTGTACCTACATCATTTACATGGAGAGACAGGGAGGCAGTGCTATCTGTACCTACATCATTTACAGGGAGAGACAGGGAGGCAGTATTATCTATACCTACATCATTTACAGGGAGAGACAGGGAGGCAGTGCTCTCTGTACCTACATCATTTACAGGGAGAGACAGGGAGGCAGTGCTATCTGTACCTACATCATTTACAGGGAGAGACAGGGAGGCAGTACTACCTGTACCTATGTCATTTACAGGAAGAGACAAGGAGGCAGTACTATCTATACCTACATCATGTACAGGGAGAGACAGGGAAGCAGTACTATCTATACCTATATAATTTACAGGAGAGACAGTGAGGCAGTACTACCTGTACCTCCATCATTTACAGGGAGAGACAGGGAGGCAGTACTATCTGTACCTACCAGTGGCGTAACTACAACTAACTGGGCCCCACAACAAATTTTTGAATGGGGACCCCTCAGAAACTTCCTCGCAACCCCGAACTCACATGCAACCCTCACTCTTGTGGCTAGTCAAGATTGAGCTCTCCCAGACAAGGCCTGACAACCGCTCCATCCGCTTTCTATAGTGTCACTGTATATAATGTCATTGTATAATACTGTTGAGGGAGCCCTGACAATAAAATCTTTTAGTCTCCCTCCTGAGGGGGCCCCTTGTGGGTCTGGGCCCCAAAGCAGCTGCTACCCCTGCTTCCCCTATTGCTACGCCCCTGGTACCTACATCATTTACAGGGAGAGACAGGGAAGCAGTACTATCTATACCTACATCATTTGCAGGTGAGATAGGGAGGCAGTACTACCTGTACCTCCATCATTTACAGGGAGAGACAGGAAGGTAGTACTATCTGTACCTACATCATTTACAGGAAGAGACAGGGAGGCAGTACTATCTGTACTTACATCATTTACAGGAAGAGACAGGGAGGCAGTACTATCTGTACCTACATCATTTACAGGAAGAGATAGGGAGGCAGTACTATCTGTAACTATGTCATTTACAGGGAGAGACAGGGGTCAGTACTACCTGTACCTCCATCATTTACAGGAAGAGACAGAGAGTCAGTACTATCTATAACTACATCATTTACAGGAAGAGACAGGGAAGCAGCACTATCTGTACCTACATCATTTACAGGAAGAGACAGGGAAGCAGCACTATCTGTACCTACATCATTTACAGGAAGAGATAGGGAGGCAGTATTATCTGTACTTACATCATTTACAGGAAGAGACAGGGAGGCATTACGATCTGTACCTACATCATTTATAGGAAGAGATAGGGAGGCAGTACTATCTGTACCTATGTCATTTACTGAGAGAAGAGGAGGCAGTACTATCTGTACCTACATAATTTACAGGGAGAGACAGGGAGGCAGTACTATCTGTACCTACATAATTTACTGGGAGAGACAGGGAGGCAGTAGTATCTGTACCTACATCATTTACAGGAAGAGATAGGGAGGCAGTACTATCTCTACCTACATCATTTACTGGCACAGACAGGGAGGCAGTACTATTTGTACCTACATCATTTACTCGGAGAGACAGGGAGGTAGTACTATCTGTACCTACATCATTTACAGGGAGAGACAGGGAGGCATTTTTATTTGTACCTACATCATTTACTGGGAGAGACGGGGAGGCAGTACTATCTGTAACTACATCATTTGTAGGAAGAGACAGGAAGGCAGTACTATCTTTGTCTACATCCTTTACAGGAAGAGAAAGGGAGGCAGTACTATCTGTACCTACATCATTTACAGAGAGAGACAGGGAGGCAGTACTATCTGTACCTGCATCACTTACAGGGAGAGACAGGGAGGCAGTACTATCTGTACCTGCATCATTTACAGGGAGAGACAGGGAGGCAGTACTATCTGTACCTATATAATTTACAGGGAGAGACAGGGAGGCAGTACTATCTGTACCTATATAATTTACAGGGAGAGACAGGGAGGCAGTACTATCTGTACCTACATCATTTACAGAGAGAGACAGGGAGGCAGTACTATCTGTATCTGCATCATTTACAGGGAGAGACAGGGAGGCAGTACTGTCTGTGCCTATGTCATGTACAGGGAGAGACAAGGTAGCAGTACTCTCTGTACATATATAATTTACTGGGAAAGCTAGAGACCAGCAAAGGAACAGAGAGCTCAGCAGTGCAGAGCAGTGGTGAAGAAGACCAGATGATATGAGGAGGTGGAGCTCCTGTACTGTGTGCAAAGGAGAAGTAAGTGGTTGCTCTTCCATTATAAATTACTAGAAGTTGTACTTCTTTCCTTATATTCACTCTTTAGAATACCATTTGAGAGCCCATAATAACATCCTAGAAATTCTGGGAGTTATAGTTTTCTTCTCTTGTACCCCTCTCCCTTTAATGTCCATTGATGCCCCATAATAACAGCCTGGACATGCTTGGAGTTGTAGTTCTCTCCCCTTTTACCATCTCCCTGTATTGCTCCCCGAATTTCCAATAATAACAATCTGGTAATGATGAGACTTGCAGTTCTCTTGTCACTATTATTGCATTAGCTGAGGTGTGTGTTATAATATTCTGCAGCAGCTGAGGTGTGCATTGTGATGTTCTGCAGCAATTGAGGTGTGTATTATGAGGCTCAGCAGCAGCTGAGGTGTGTTTTAGGAGGTTCTGCAGCAGCTGAGGTGTATATTATAAGGATGTGCAGCAGCTGAGGTGTGTATTATGATGTTCAGCAGCAGCTGAGGTGTTTGTTATGATGTTTAGCAGCTGCTGAGATATGTATTATGAGGTTCTGCAGCAGCTGAGGTGTGTATTATGATGTTCTGCAGCAGCTGAGGTGTGTGTTAGGAGGTTTTGCAGCAGCTGAGGTGTGTATTATGAGGTTCTGCAGCAGCTGATGTGTGTATTATGATGTTCTGCAGCAGCTGAGGTGTGTATTAGGAGGTTCTGCAGCAGCTGAGGTGTGTATTATGAGGTTGTGCAGCAGCTGAGGTATGTATTATGAAGTTCTGCAGCAGCTGAGGTGTGTATTAGGAGGTTGTGCAGCAGCTGAGGTGTGTATTATAATGTTCTACAGCAGCTGAGGTATGTATTATGAGGTTCTGCATTAGATGAGGTGTGTATTATGAGGTTCTGCAGCAGCTGAGGTGTGTATTATGAGGTTCTGCATTAGATGAGGTGTGTATTATGAGGTTCCGCAACATCCAAAGTCATTTGTGGAGGACATTTGGTAAGGATAAGGTAAGTTCCTGTTACGGACATGCGTATGGACAATGGTTGTGGAATCACTGTGCCAAATAATTGGTTTGACGTTGGGCCAAAGCTTAAGGGAGTTAAACTTAAGGGTCCTCTGTACAAGGATGTGGACTTTGCTGTAGGTTATCAACCAGAGAAATATTTCCTTGGGTGGTCCCAATGTACTTTGCAGGTGACCTACTGAGAACAGAGACACTGGTGAAAACACCCGAGACACAAGCATGGCACACAGAGCACTGGTAGGCAAACAAATCAGGAACCCATGCAGAAAAATACAGCAACCTGTTCAGAACCCGGAAAGAACTACAGGAACCCGTTCACACTCGGTAGATACTGCAGGACCCCGTTCACACTTGGTGAGAACTGTAAACTGGTGAGCAGACACACATACAGACATGCACATACAGACTTCAGGAATTTGAACACATGGACTACAGGAATGGACTTCTGGAATCCAGACATACAGAGCGGATACTGGACAAAAGTGAACAAGACATCTTGGAAGAAGGAAGCACAAGATGCTCACACTGTCAGGTACAATACAGACACAGCGTACAGGAATATGGACTGAAGGCGGCACACATACATACATACATACATACAGATAAGCTACAGAGTACATACAATCTATGATAAGATCAAGCAAACAAAGTACATAGAAAGAAAGACATGATTGCACAACCAGGGCAGGTCAAAGCACTCAAGAGACATTCTCCACACTGACACAAAACTCAGGACTATAGTAATATAGTAATAACATAATAAACTTATTAGACAAGCAGGTGTACACACACAGCAAGGAAAAGAGTAAGCATTGCAATACAAGACTGAGAAGGCGAACAAGCACATTGGCACAATTCACACCACAAGTAATCGGGACTGGGATACATGGAGCAGTGGCAACATGCACCGTCATTGAATACAACAACACAATTCCAAACCCACAAGCAACCAACGTTCATGCAGATGGTACAAGTGAAAGGCCTTTACAACAGTTTCCTATTTTATCCTTGGTGTTGTGACAGGAAATTATTCAATGGTCCTTCATTACCTGGAAAGCAGTAGAATTTAGTCTTTGTAGGCTTTTGTCTGTGAGCTAATGAGAGGACATCTGTCCAGGGTTGTTGGATATGGGCCTTAAGGTGGCCATACACATTAGATAGAAGTTGGTTGATGGGTGAACAGCCCTTTCACAGACAGGGCCATATACATTTTAGTCCATATTGGCTGTTACAGTTGTTCAGACTGGCCATACACAGTCAATGAATCCGGGCGATGGATGAACATGGGAATGTTCTTTCAATTAGACATTTTTCATATAGGAATTATTTTTTCGTCTGACTATCGGATGAAAAGATTACACTTCTTTTCAAATGATAATGGTCAGTCAACGGTTGCGCAAAGTGTTCTGTTGTTGTTAAAGGGGTTTTCCGGGATTTTACTACTGATGACTTATCCTCAGGATAGGTAATCAGTATCTGATCGGTAGGGGTCCGACACCCGGGACCCCCGCCGATCAGCTGTTTGAGAAGGTATCGGCGCTCCTGTGAGTGCCACTACCTTCTCCCCGCTCACCAAGCACAGCGCCGTACATTGTACAGTGGCTGTGCTTGGTATCGTGCTCAGCTTCACTTGAATGGGGTTGAGCCGCTCCTAGGCCACTTGACCGATGAACGTGACGTCACTGGCCTAGGAAGAGCTAAGAGAAAGCTGTGGCGCTCACACGAGCGCCGGTGCCTTCTCTAACAGCTGATCCGCGGTGGTCCCGGGTGTCGGACCCCCACCGATCAGATACTGATGACCTATCCTGAGGACAGGTCATCAGTAGTAAAATCCTGAAAAACTCCTTTAAAATTCAACTGATGGACATAAATTATAATAGGCACCATCTGGCCCCACCCATAGACTGAAGTCCCCTATACATAGGCCGCTGCACAGGCAATTATAGGGAAGGAACTGATCATTCCTGATAATTGTCTGATCGTAAGCAGAGGTGAGAGCAGCATTTTCAGGCAGCACTCATCTCCTCTGTGTAGGGACGAGCAATAGCTACCGCAATCGCTCGTCTGCATACAGATTTATTGTTTCCGGGCAGCAGATCACTTTTTACGCAGGACGATCTCAGAAATGATGATTTTGGTGTGCCACCTCAGTGATGCTTCCACTTGAGGAACGAGCACTTCCACATTCATGGGGTGATTAGTGGCACATTTGCATGGGACAGTTACTAGGAAAGAGAGTTCATACAAATCATTACCATCCTATTTGTATCCTAGTTGATTTTCTTTAACGGGGTTTTGCCACTTCAGCAAATACCATTATTATATTTATTATGCAGAGAAAGTTTCCATGGTTATGACCACCCTGCAATCTATTAGTGGTGGTCATGCTTACACCCTATAAGAAAAAATGCCAGTCTCTCTGGTGGCCTGGACCATGGGAGCACACGTAGGCTGGTGATTTTCTGTATAGTGTGCAAGCACGGCCACTGCTGATGGACTGCAGGGTGGTCGTAACCATGGAAACTTTCTCTACCTAATAAATGCTATTTGCTGAAGTGGCAAAACCCCTTTTAAGTAAATGAAATTTTACATAAAGGATTTGTAAATAACTTCCCTGGTCACCTGTTGACATCAGGCATGGTTCCAGCTATATTATTTAACCCCTTCACGTCAGCCATACGGCTATATACGTCCTATCTGCACATACCCCGTGCAGATAGCACGTATATAGACGTCATGGCAGCTCTTTAATCCAAGCGCTGCAAAACGCTTGGATTAAAGCTTCTGCCCCTGCACTGACGCTGTCAGGGACAGCATACAGTCCAGTAATGCCGGTGTCACGGACAGAAACACTGGGATAAGGTGCACCCTGACTTATCCCAAATCTGTCCCTGCCTACTTGCCTCACCCTAGGCTAAGAGTCCTAGGGGGACAACTGGACGACAATCCCTACACTGTATAAGTGAGGGATGGAGAACGGAAGGAACAAAGACAAACAAGTAACAAACAAACACAATACGAATAGTCAGCTAAGCAAGGTCAAACCGGGAGCGTACGTCAGGAGCCGAGGGATAAGCAGAATCAAGGTCGAGGTCACAAGCAAAAGGTCTGGATACACAGTAAGGTCACAAGTCAAAACGCACAGCACTGCAAAGAAAGTAACTTCAATAACAGGCAACTTATAAAGGCAGTTGCCATCTTAAATAGCCCACCCAGGATCATGTGATGTGGCCAGCATCACATGACCTGAGGCGGAGCATGCTTCCAAAACAATATGCAAAGTAGCCATGTGGCGTGATCAGCACCACATGGCTAGAAACCCAAAAGAAAATTAACTGCTGAAGTGCTGGCTGACCAAACCAGCACTTCAATTCCCTACTGCTCGTCTCTAGGGGGACGGAGAGATCCGGCGGCACTGCATGGAGGTAACGCGTCGCTGGCCTCCCGTTACAGTACCCCCCTCTTCACGAGGGGCCACCGGACCCTTACCAGGGGGAGCCGGTTTCTCAGGATGCAACCGATGGAAAGCTCTAATGAGCCCATCGGCATGAATTCTAGTCAACGGCACCCAGCTTCTATCCTCTGGTCCGAATCCCCTCCAGTGTACCAAATATTGGAATGAGTTTCTGACATCCACAATATCCGAAATCTCATGTTCAGTCTGCCCATCCACCTCAATGGGAGGTGGAGGGTGGTCTTCAGGCAGTACCGGAGGAATGAACCTCTTAAGCAGAGACTTGTGGAATACATCATGAATTCGGAAAGACTCAGGCAGGCGCAACTTAAATGATACAGGATTAATCACTTTAATTATTTCATACGGCCCTATAAAACGAGGAGCAAACTTCTGAGAGGCTACCTTAATACGTAAATTCCTTGCGGACAGCCACACCTTGTCCCCAACACTGAACTCAACCCCTTGAGAACGTCTCCTATCTGCTTTGGTTTTTTGAGTTTCCTGGGCTTTTGCAAGGTTCGTCTGAACCCTAGCCCAAACTGTGCACAGTTCCTGAAACACCTCCTTAATCTCAGGTACAGTAGGATGCGATGGAGAGAAAGAGCCAAAACGAGGATGAAAGCCCATATTGCAAAAAAAAAGAGAAACACCAGAGGAAGAGTTCACACGGTTATTCTACGCAAATTCGGCCAGAGACAAAAATTTGACCCACAGATGCTGGTTCTCAGACACATAACACCTCAAGAATTGCCTCAACAGATTGGTTAACCCCGTTCGGTTTGCCCCATTACTCTCGGGATGGAAGGCAGTACGAGAAAGACAAGGAAGTGCCTATCTTCTGACAGAGGCCTTCCAAAATCTAGACACAAATTGCACCCTCGGTCTGACACAATAATATCTGGAGCACCATGTAGTCGGACAACGTGATCAATAATATAGCAGCCAGAGCCTTGGCCGACGGAAGTTTACACAACGGGATAAGATGAGACATCTTACTAAAACGATCGACCACCACCAAAATAACAGTTTTGCCTTCAGAACATGGAAGATCCGTGATAAAGTCCAAGGACAAATGGGACCACGGTTCTGTCCGGTATAGGCAGAGCATGCAACACGCCCATAGGTCGTGTTCTGGGGGTTTTAGAACGGGCACAAATGCTACAGGCGCGACACAAATGCTTGGACATCCCTGGACAAGAAGGCCACCAAT